>PVLC010005642.1:0-74714 GCA_004027655.1 Graphiurus murinus
ACAAGATCACATCAAAGTCAATCACTAAACTGACCAGGAGATAGGGGGAGGGTGGGTGGGAATTGGGGAAGGGTTAATGAGAAATATGTGCATGGATGTCTTTACCTGTACTAGCTTGTACCCAACAAAAATGTGTGATTAACCCTGTTGTACCCAAGAAATGTATAAAAATCCATGCTAAAAAATTAATTAATTAATTAAAAAAATATATTGTATAAAATTACCTCCAGGTTATATGTATAAGGTGTGTAGGAAACATATGTAATTTTTGTGTTTAAATTTGGATCCCATCCGTGGGTTCTCCCATTATGTAAATGCAAATATTCCAACATCAAAAAAATAAAAAATCTGAATATTTTTGGTCCCAAGCACTTTGAATAAGGGATAAAAAAAAAAGATAGAAATAATACCATAAAATACCTAAAAATGAACTTACAAATGTATAGTACTTGCAGGAAGAAAAAACTTTTAGTAGACCATCTATTTTATTTCTCAGAAAGAGTAGGATTGTTTACTTTCCTAATTTTATTTTGTTACCAATATCATTTTTTCATTTAAAATTTTTAATTATGACAATATACAGAAAACAAAATTTACCAATTTAGTTTTTTTTGTTGTTGTTGTTTCAGGGGAATTCTATTTCTGAACTACACCTTCAGTCCTATTTTATTTTTTTAAAATAGAGTCTAAGTTTCTGAGGGTCTCCCTAAATTGCTGAGACTGTCCTTGAACATGTGATCCTCCTGTCTCAGACTCCCAAGTACTGGGATTACATGTGTGCACCACCATGCCCAGCATAATCATTCTTAAGTGTACAGTTCAGTAGTGTTGAAGAAAATTTAAATAACAAAAGGAATACAAAAACAGATGGATAAGCCAGCCATGTTCCTATGTAGAAAGATTCGACATTACATATATGCAAATTATTTCTCAAGAAAATTGATAAATGTAATGTGGTCACAATAAGAATATGAACTGGTTAAGCCAGGCATGATGGATGATACATGTCTGTAATCTCAGTATTTGGGAGGCTGAGACAGGAGTATCACAGGTTGAAGGCCAGCCTCAGCCATTTAATGAAACACAGTTTCTACTACCATCATGAACCAGGATCTTATAAGCATCACTTGGTCCTCTTTCTACATTGAGAAATACTCCATCATCATTTATCATTCAATATCATCTACCCACTACATATAAACACCTCCACGACATCTGCTGAAGAAATCTTGAGTGTTTAAAAAGTGTGTGCCTGTGTTTGGGATTCGTTTCTACTCATAGGAGAGATATCAGACCTTTTTCACAGTTACCCTCTTTGAAGAATGTAATGAATTTGCTATCCTAACGGACATAAACACACAGCATCATGCTTATTCACACTGAATTGTTAAGTGTTAACTTTAAAAGGGGATAGATACCCATTTCAATGAGCAAAGGGATTTGTCCATGTATAGAAGATAATAGATAATCTGAAGCGACAGTCATGCAAATTTACTTACCACGTATATTTTTCCTCTGTAGATGTAATTAAGCTGTTAGAAAGATTTTCCTTAATGTATCTGTTAGCAAAATGTTAATGTACCTCCCAAGATATTTTGCTTGTTACTTCATATACAATTTGGGTTAAAGGAGAAAAGAGCAACAGATTAATTTTGAAAATGTAAGAATCGGTTAAGGTAAATTGCCTAAATTGCCTTTGGGATTATATAATATAAATATACTTAGGAATATTAGGATCTATTTTTCTAACTTCTACAGCCTACAAATCATTCCACCCAGTTTAGTTTTTGCTTTTTTTCCCTTATCTATTCTACTTCTCCTTCCCTCTTTGAATTGAAATTTGGAAAACAAAATGACACAGGAAGGGATTCTTGGGTAAGGTTAAGAGTGAAGCAGCCATCATTTGAAGCTTTCCTCAGCAGACTGCTTTCCTCGACTTTGGGAGTAGGGTGATGATTTCAGCACCTTACATTTACTGCCTATCTATGATTACAAACTGACAATTTGGGGATCAATCTAATAACTCAATTTAGTTCTTAAGATAACTGATAAAATGGACTATACTTGATTTCTTTTTCCTGTTGTCCCATAACATAATCAAACAAAATGTCATCGTTTTGTATAATAAATACTATAATTGCCCTCAAACGCTCAATAATTCTCTTCTGTAAAAGGATATCTCCACTATAAACAAACTCTACTGCAATTTTCTATGTAAGTACAAAAAGTAAAAAAGAACACAATATATATTTCCATGTAATTACCATCATATTTTTGAGACTGTGGTTTCCAATATATATATATATATATATATATATATATATATATATATATATATATATATATATATATATATATATATATATAGTGTGTGTGTGTGTGGTACTGGGGATTGAACTCAGGGGCAGTCTACCTCCGAGCTATACCCCCAGCCCTATTTTTTATTCTTTATTTTGAAACCGAGTCTCACTAAGTTACAGAGTGCCTCACTAGGTAGCTGAGGCTGGCCGCGAACCCAGATCCTCTGGTCTCAACCTCCCAAATGCTGGGATTACAAGCGTGCGCCACCACGCCCGGCTTCCAATATATTTTTATTTCATGCAATATGTTCATATAACTACCACCACTATCAAGTTTGGTAGCTGAATCTCTTGCTAAGCTCTTTAACTTCTGCTTATTAAATAAAAACTCTAATTTTGTTATGTAGAAGGGTTTCTTTTGGTCTTTTTTGTATTGTAGTATGAAATGCATAAATATTTATGTTAGCAGCTTTAATTTTCTGATAGTTCCTATAAATCTTTGGACATTATTCTAAAACAAAAAAAATTCCTTTAAAATCCAATATAAAATCTGTCAGAATAATATTAGTCCCTCTTCCCTTTCTCCTCCCCACAAAGATCATAATTACATAAAAAATAAATATATAGATTAATTGCCCTACTTCACTAAAATCCCAAATGGGTGCATCCTGTTGTATGCAAACTAAATGATTTTTATTATAGATGAATCTCATAAATATTGAAACTATACTTTAGTTTCCTTCCTTTTATGAAGTGGTAAAATTATATTAATAAAGACTCCCAAAACATGTATGGGAAATAATAGATAAATAATGAGTAATCATAAAACAAATGTGCAACCAGTACATCAAACAAGGAAGATTTATGGATAAAAATTTGGAAAAACTTGATATCTGAAATAAAATCCTCCAATCACTTCTAGTAACGAAGTAAGTAATGACACCATTTCTCCCAGAAATATTCAAGTATGGAATGAGACAAAAAGAAGGGAAAACCTTATGTTTAGATTTTAATACTAAATCTAATATTTAGATTAGAATAATATTTAATCATTAAGCTTATTCAGATATTAGTATAAACTCATGATTTCTGTGAAAATCCAGAAGAGAGTAAGATAATACCTTCAAACTTTTGAGAGAAAAATCACTATATACCTATAATTGTGTATCCACATTATTTAATAAAAGTGAATAACACCATTTTGAAATAATAAAGTAAAAAAGTTTATCAACAATAGAATATTAATAAACAGACTTCTAATCCAGACATGGTACACACATCTGTAATTCCAATATCTGAGAGGCTGAGACAGGAGGATCACAGGTTTGAAGCCAGTCTCAGCAACTTTGTGAGGCTCTTACCAACTTAGTGAGACCCTGTTTAAAAAAAAAATGGGCTAGGGATATAGCTCAGAAGTAGAATGCTTCTGGGCTCAATCCCCAGCACCACTAAACAATAAAAAATAAATAAACTTCTAAAGGAGTCTCTGAGACAAAGGAAAAATAACTCCATAAGTAATGCCTGATAAGAAAAAGTGAATAGAGAGCATAGAAAGTATTGACACACATGTACAAATAGATATCTTTGTGAAATAATAATAATAATAATAATAATAATAATAATATACCATGTGTGATGCAAAAGAAAAAAGAACTAAAGTAATGAATAACAAAGTTGTATATATCATGAAGAGGTGATTATGGTTAAATTATAATAACGTCCTTTAAGCTTTGATGCTGACTTACTTATTTCTTTTAAAGTTAACCGGAAGAAAAGGAAAGTACAAGGATTATAAAAACAAGTTCAAGTTCAAATATATCAGTAAGTCATAGGAAATGTTACTGAATTAAACCACTCATTAGAATACTAAATCATCTAATTGGTTATTACATCTAAACAATATTTATTAGAGATAATCCTAATATATAAAATTATGGAAAGTTCAAACGAATTGGAAAATACATATCAGACAAATGTTAGCATTAAGTAAGATTGGCATGTCTATATTAATAACAAAGGATAATTCAAAAGAAAGTATTAGGGGTAAAGAGGGTCACTATGTGATGATAATGGAATTATGTGCATGTAGCTAATAATAGCCTAAAGATAAGAAACAAAATGGATAGCATTTCAGAGAGGAATATATGGGCACATCATTCCAGTGCAGGATTTCAATAGACCTCTCTCAACTGATGTTAAGGAGACAGAGTTTAATAACCGATAATTAAGGAGACAGACTAAGAAAGTTATAGATGATTTGAACAAGATAATTAACTCATTATTTCATGGAAATATATGTATGTATACATATGTGTGTGTGTGTGTATGTATGAATATATGACTATGAATCCAGCAGTTAGAGGATATACATTTTCTCCTTAAAAACACATATTGCATTCACAAAAACTGAACACATTAAACCATGAGGAAGCTGTCAAAAATTTCCAAGAATGAATATTATGCAGATTAATTTCTGGTGATAGTGCAATTTAGTTGGATTATCAAAATGAAAAAATAGGAAGAAAGAACATTAATACTTCCAGAAACTAACAACACATTTTTAAATCACTCATGGGACAAACAAGAAATTGTAATGGAACTATGAAAATCCTTAGAAATAAATAACAATTATAATGATAAAAATATCACAATCAAAAGTTTTGATTTCAGCATAAGTGGTACCTCATTTTCCTAGCATCTCAAGCTATCATTTTCAAGGCTTATTTCCTTATTTTGTGATAGTGCTAATTGCTCCCCTCTTGAGAAGATTATATTTTTGTTATTCACATTTCCCCCAGTTGTGAAGATTTAACATCTGTGTTATAGTTTAGATGTGGAATGTCCCCCAAAGACGCGTGTTTTGTAAGTCTGGTCCCCAAAACTGCAAGGTTCAGAGATGGAGCACAGCTGGAAGAAGTGGGTGCTAGGAGAATGGCTTTGAGAACTATCTGTGTCCCTGGCCCCTTCCTCATTCTCTTCCTCTGCTCCCTGGTTTACATAAGCTAAGCAGCTGACCTCCATGCCTTGCCATCTTGATGTTTCTGCCTTGGTGCCAACTGTGGACAGAACATGTGAAATCATGAGCCCAAAGAAATATTGCCTCCAAGTTCATGTCAGATCTTTTGATCACAGCAAAGAAAAGCTGGCTTCCACAATCTGCTTGTTCAATAACGGTTTCTCATATTAGCTTTGCATCCCAGACTAGTTAGTAAGCTTTTTGAGGGGACAGGGACCTGAACTTGTTTATATACTTTGCAGTTTCCCATAGGACAATCATAACCACTGCATCCTTCTCATTTCTGCACTTGTGCTCTCAACACAGGCCTTTTCAATTATTTATAACTCACTTAATGCTTTGCAATGTACTATCATTTCAGTAGAGTTGTAAATATTATAGCATGAAACTGTACTGCTGCAATAGTCCATAGCTTTCTGTCTTGCTTCCTTATTCTTCAAACCCAGATTTATAACATAGAAAATTAGTTGTTCTTTAAATTAAAGGTCTTCATTTGAATATAACATCTGTATTTCTTGCTAAATAGATTATTAGCAATGTTAGCTTTTTGGAAGGGTGAGGGGTATGAAAAGGTGCTTAACATGAATGGAGTGATAAGAAAATATAATCAGAATCAGATTTAGAAAAACTAAGTCTTTAATCAGTTAAACATTTTACACATTTTATAATTTCACTCACTGTATTAATAATGGACCAGTATACTTGACAGGTGGAAATGCTTGAGGGCCATTGAGCATTGAATTTTCCTAAAGTAGCACAATTACAGAAACCCCTGTGTTAAATAACCGAGTGCTGATTTACTACGGAAATATGCAAAGTGTTTAACAGTGCTCCAAATTTGCGATTCACTTTTGATAGACTTAGTAGTTTTACAACAAGTAAATGACAGTTTATTGTCAGGCAAATGATTACACTTTATAAATTAGTCAAAACTGTACCTGTACCTATTAAATACATATGGAAGCAGAGGGGCATGCAGAGTGAGGGCTCTTAAAAGCTCCGTTTGCTCTCTGATAAAGTAATTGTAAAAGAAACAAAACAAACTATAATCTCTCGTTTCTCGATTTAGGTATTGGATTTTATGATTGGGCTACCCAAAAAGCGACCCCAAATAGCTAAAACTACTTCTAGAGAGCTAATAATAGATCTTTGATATCGATAAAAGAAAAAAAAAACAAATGTTGAAATGAAATCATGATAGTCAGTAGGTTATAATACATACTTATAAAAAGGATAGAGAGTCAATGCTTTCCAGACAGGGAAAGACAAAATAGCTAAGGAAAGTATTTTCATGTTCTTAAAAACACATTACAAAACTAGAGTTTCAAACCTGCAAAACAATATTAAAATAACTTGATGGTGGGTTCAGACTTTTGGGAATAATGTTGATTTAACACAATATTACTTGTCCACAGATCTCTTAAAGTTCATTTGATATCTTTTGCACAAGGGTGACACTGTTTTAATAAGTAAAAATACAATAATGGCTGAGAGAGTCTTTTAAAAATCTGTAAAATAATTTATTTTGGGATATCCTAAATCTTATTCTGTATTTTGGTTTATAAATGTCTCAGGAATAATTTTGCCTCTTATATATGAACTCAACCAACTAAATATAACTCTAATGCAATTCTGTGAAGACAAACTATAAACAAAACATAAGTTATGAAAATTTCCAATCCCTTTTGCCTTCTGGCAGTGTTTTGCCTTCTATAGCCCACCTTTCATTTCAGAGAAATGCAAAGGCCACTGGAGTGTTAAGTGAAGTGTACAGGAATGATTCTTCCACTGAGCCAATTATCTAGATTAGAACTGAGGAGAAAAGTTGATTAATAAAGTATACATGCCAGGCATGGAGGCTGAGACAGGAGGATCGCAGGTTTGTGGCTAGCCTCAGCTACTTAGTGAGGCCCTCTGCAACTCAGACTTTGTTTCAAAATGAAGAATAAAAAATAGGGCTAAAGGTGTAGTTCAGAAATAGAATGCCCCTGGGTTCAATCCCTAGTTCCCTGAATAAATGAATGAATGAATGAATGAATAAATAAATAAATAAATAAATAAATAAATAAAATATATCATCTTGAAAACATGTTTTAATAAAAGGAATCTCCTAAAATATATGATGTTTTATACATGCACACACCAAAACACACACGTAATCAGGGTAGAAGCCTTTCCTTTTTCTTTTTGCTTCCAACATTCAGAGACAGAGGGCATCGATGTCAGCTTTAAAAAAAATGAGTTGAGAGAGAATTATTATATTAACTTGGAAGCGTCGTGTTACCTTATTTTTCATATTTCTTGGTCTCCTATTTTGATGTTGTGAATCTGGTGGATTAGTTGCCTCGGTGTCTTCTGTGGGATGCCCTTCATAGTACACAGCTTTATCCTGAAGATTTGTCTTGTGGTGTCAGTTTGGCATTCAATGTTGCCTTTTGTTCCAGGTGGGCATTGTAGTGTAGTCTGGCTACAGCTTCTTTTGCTGTAACTAGTGACTTTTGGCATAGTGCATACCAGGACAGAGTCCAAGAGACCCACTGTCTCTGGGAACCATGCAGGAATGAGGACTTTCTAGTGACTCAGGAAGACATGTTGCAGACAGCAGTGAGTGTGGGCTACTCACTCTGTGGCCGCTTCTGCAATGGGATTGATGGCACCAGTCAGCAATGAAGATTTTCTCAGGTACTGCTGAGGTAACCTCTGCTGCTTGCAAGAGCCTCTGGTCCTGGCAGCTCCAGCAACACTCAAACCAAGCATTGGTATGAGCCCAGTCCCTTCACCATAAGAGGAGATGGTGGAAATTGCAGTATTCCCTCTATGGTACTCACCCAATCCTGACAGTAGCTTGCATGCCCAAATATGATGTGGAAGTGGGGTGTGGGTGACAGAGATGGTGGGAACAATGGATTTTGCTCTCAGCCCCCTCAGGAGAGTATTCCTGAGAGCAGGGCATAGAGAAGAATTCTTTTTTTTTTTAAGTCTTATTTTTACTTGACAAGTAACAACTGCATGTAATTATAGGGCATAATGACAAATCTCTATCAATGCACTGCCACTAAAAATGGGTCAACTGGGCTTGGTGGCACATGCCTGTAATCCTAGTATTTGGGAGGCTGAGACAGGAGGATCTCAGGTTCAAGGATAGACTCAGCAACTTAGTGAGATTCTGTTTCAAAATAAAAAAATAAAAAAGAGCTCAGAAGTAGAATGCTCTTGGCTTTGATCCCCAGGACTCCCCACTCCACAAATGCCTTAGTTGAATTGTTTGTAGACAACTTTGAAGAATATCATTTATTTTTGTGGTAAGAAATGGCTAACATAATGAGGAATATCTGAAAAATATCAATTCATCATCAAAATGATGTACTTTCACAAATATCAAAGAAAATCACTAAACTGTACACGAAAGGGGGGGGGCGGGAATTGAGGAAGGGTTAAATGAGAGATGTGTGCATGTATGCCTTTACCAGATTGTCCCTAACAAAGATGTATGATTACAATGCACCCAAAAAAATAAAAATTTTCTTTTTGAAAGCACAGGTAGGTCAGCCAACACACAGTGGAAATTCTTAAATAGTTTTTAAAGGTGATTCTATAAAAGTCAAAGTGTAATTAGTTAAGCTGGCACAAAACCACTTCTTTTTGGCCAATAATTCTTTCAAATATTATTTGGTTGAGTTCAGAATGACTGGGATTAAAAATAATGTTTCTGTTTCAATGTCCCTTTACAACAGCACTATGCTGTGACCTTTAAAGTAGAAAACATTAATACGTGCACATCAGGCAATCGGAAAGAAAATCATCTGAAAGCCAGGTTTATATACGAGGGAGTCTTCCAAATTGTTGACCAAAGCAGTTATTGTCATTTTAAACAGGCTGGTATTACGATCAAACCTAATGCATTACTGACTCTTATTTTCTCCATAAAAATATCATTCAGTGGAGTTTTTAAAAACAAGGCAAAATAAAGCAGTACATTTTGAAAATATCGACATGATAAACAGGAAAGTGAAACCAAAAGAATACATGCTCCAATTCTTAGGTTATTATTATTGAAGAATCTGTGATTAGTTAAAAACGATCATGGGGTACACTCTATGTGCATGTTTGCGTTTCTTAAAAAGAAGGTGATGCCCTGCAGCTCACAGATAACACAAATAGCAAGTGATGCAGGAGTTGCTAAGGGCAACCACACATCTTTTCTGTCATTTCTTTATCTTTAAATGGCCAAACTTAATGATGTCCCCAATACCACGAAATCTCTGGATCTCTCCTTAGAATTTTGGCAGGATCCAGTCTACAATAATTATCCAGTGTGGGGAGAGGGTGGAGCAAGATATTTGAAATGAGTGAACCTAAAATTCATTTCTTTAGGCCGAGAAAAAAAAAAAAAAGGACATGCAGTGTATTAAAATCTGACTCAATACCACAGAGATGCAAAACATGAATAAATATTGAATAATCTGAGAAGATTGATTTAGCATGTGATATTTCTACTTTTTATATTTAAATTTCCATAATGTAGTTGGGCCAATCGTAAAAAAAAAAATGAATTTGATACATTCTTTTGAAAATTCTAAAGATCAAACAATTACTCTGGTTGATGATAACCAGAGAAATACTCAGCAGCAAATACTGTCAGCTGAGAGAATCAGGTATTTCTATCTACTTTTGTCTGAGTTTAATAGAAAGTTATATAATGGAATTCAACAGAAATCTCTTGTTTTCTAAAATAGAAGAAGAGATTAAGAGACAAGCATGTAGCGCATATTTTCAAAGAAGAATTTGTGTTTCATAGCAAATAGCATACATGGTACATTTGATCACATTAAGACTATGCACAAATGCTTACTAAATGTGAATATTCAATTGCACCTGCCAAGATTTGCAAGTTTTTGTGTAGTCCTTTGTTTGGGAAATGATGTCGCTATTGTTGCTTTACTCAAATTCGGCCCCAGGGGTCCATAAAAAAGAGTGAATGGGTTCAAAAAAGGACAATGGCTAAAGGGCCTCCTGTCATTTTGGCAGAATTATTGTTGTCTCTGCAGCTATTGGCCTTGAGAGTTCTAGCACAGCCCCAAGTCCTTGGTAACAGGGCTTGAATAAGGAATAGAAAATGTGTTCATCTCGTTAGCTTTTTACTAGTATTGGATCTACAGGTGACTCTTTTACATTCAAAAATATATATTTATTTTTATATATAAAATTTTGCCAGAAAATTATAGAGGTTCAAAGTTTAATCCTATGTATGCTTCAAGGTCTCAGAAGAGTGGAATAAATAGTTTCCAAGCACAGGGTTTTCTTGTCGACCACAAAGTCAGAAGAGGTTGGGTATGTATATATGTGCACATATGTATATCTATTTGTGTGTGTTAGTTTAGTTCCTGAGTTAGATCTGAGCAGCATTCTCTCCATATTTGTTTCTGCCCTGAGCATGAAAATTTTCCGGCATCACTGTTAGGATCACGAGGAAGAAAAGGGAGTGAACAGAGGTTGATATATAATGGCATTTTTGGAGATGTATAAAAAGTATGTAGATTCAGAGAATGTTGTTTTATGAGAAATAGACATAATAAAAATTAAAGTTGTGAGTGGAAAGGCATAAAACTTCTTGGTTGATTTTTAAACTTCTGAGAAATTTCTCATTTTCCAAACTCTTAGCAAGTTTTAACTTATTAATAGTCACCACTAGCCAGAGATTAACTTCTGAAGTGTCTAGACTTTCACCCATCTAAAGCAATGCATCTTCTAAACCCTAATGCACATGATGTACTTTCACAAACATATCAAAGTCAATCACTAAACTGAACCTGAGAAGGAGGGAGGGCGAGGAAATGGGGCGGGAATTGGGGAAGGGTTAAATGAGAAATGTGTGCACGTATGCCTTTACCAGCTTGTACCTAACAAAGATACATGATTACAATGTGCCAATAAAAATAAAATAAAATGTGAGTACCATAACCCTGAACAAAAAAAGCAATGCAGCTAAAAACATGTGAACAGAAATGAGTGGGTTTGTGTGGCATATGTGCAATTTTTCAGGTAAGGAGTTACCTGTGCCATACAATTCATAAAGAGGAAAATGGATGTTTGGATGGCAGACATGGTCCTAACCTGTAGTGCTAGCTGGAGAGGAATGCCACAGGAGGTTATCTCTAGTAGAAGTTTGGGTCAAAGGATGAGTTGCCTTGGTGGAGGAGAGGGGGACAGGTTGAAGACATTCTAGTGGTAGGACAGGAGCGCATTCTGAGGAGACAGTTGTTATGTGACAACAACACAGGGGATTGAGCAGTGTGCAGCAGGAGAAGATGATCATAAGGTTCAGAGGGGCCCAGTACCTCAAGGGCCTCCTACTTATTATTTCTCTAGCTAGCATTCTTCCTCTCCTGGTGACAAAGGAATTCTTATAGGACTACATTTTCTGAAGTACATTGCTGCTTGGGGGCCACGGGCATACTTTAGTCCCTGCATTGCATCGTTACCTTGCTAAGTGATACACCAGTGCATATTTAGTGGGCGGTAACAATGCTATGCCAACTTAAATCTTCATGGCCACGACAGAGTTAAAGTATGCCTGAATCTGACTTTCATTTTTTATTTTCGTTATATTCTTATTTTTGATGGTGGGAACTGAACCAGGGGCATTTTACCCTGTACTTCTGAATCTTTTGGCATACTCTTGTCCATAGAGAAACATCGCAAAAGAAGGTTCTTGGGAGGGAGGGATTTTGCATAGTTTAGGGCATTTAGAAGAGAAGGTTAAGGTCTATCTGAAGGAGATTTTAAAAGAGGATAGATAGCCTTTTCTTCTTCGGATTGGAATGCTTTGTTTTACAAAACATGCTAAGTCCTTTGTTTATCTTTTTGTTTTAACTTATTGCAAAAGGTATTTAAGGTAGGTCGTTGTGTATAATTTGCTTCTTGATGTGTTTGATTTCAATTGCGTTGCTACTAACCAGGCTCAGTGGCTCCTGCCTGTATTCCCAGTATCTGGGGAGGTTGACAGTAGGATCACAGGTTTGAGGCCAGCACAGGGTAACTTAATGGGACCTTGTTTCAAAAAATTAAAAGAATAAAATACAGCTGGCGGTGTGGCTCAGAGGGAGAACAGCCCTGGGTTTGATCCCCAGTATCACACACATACACACACACACACACACACACACACACACACACGTAAAAAATGCCTTAATAAATTGCATTGCTACTTCTGAAGAATTAAGACTCCCCCAGACTCTTCCAGCACCCCTAGAGTTTGATTGTACATGAAGCATTCCATCCACTCCTCAGTTCTTTTTTCTGTGGTCTATTCTTATACTTTGTTTAGAAAGGAGACAGACACCTCATTGTTGTAGTACCTCCGTCTGATTCTATCAAGTATGAAATAATCACGGTGCTAATCAGGCTGGTTCGGCTGGTCCCGCTCTATGGCAGCAGCTATCTGCAGTGCACAGCAGGGCCTGACAACTCCCATACTGACAGCCCCGCCCACAAAAAAGCTTACCAATTAACCTTCAGTCACACTGGATCGAAGACTGACATTCATTATTATAATGAAATCAGTAATAAAGGGCACTATTGAAATACCCGAAAAACTACTCCATTATTCTGTTGTATGTTCTGCTTAGCAACGTACAAAAAAGCAAAGCTCAGAGTTAGAAAGACAGGATACTGGGCATAAAGGAGGAATAAAGAACAGGTGCCCACAGCTCCCTGCCCCCTGCTCTTCAGCAACCATCTCTACCAAAGCTTTTTTAACCCTTTGCCAGAGGAGAGGAAGATGGAAGTTGCTTGTATCTCAGGAGGGAACTATTTGAAGATGACTGAAGAAACACCGTGCACAAAAAAATGTTCGCATGGCTTTCTTTATCTGCCTTTCCTGTGGCCTATATTATGTTTCATACATAGGCTGTGCTGTTATTCCGCATCTATGCTTTGAAATGAATTCAAATTTTTTGGAGCAAATGTTGCTTTATCTATTGGTAAGTCTGACAGAGTTAATAAGCACTCCTTTCCCTTTTTTTTCAGACTATTATTCAAATAACATAAAAAACTCTTTATAGATTATCACAGTATCACTAAAAAAGTTCTCTATATCCATGCTTAAGGAATTAAACGTATGTTCTAAGCAATTTATCTAACAGACATTTATTGAGTACTGAAAATGTGCCAGAAACTATGCTACATACAGTGGGTGAGTTGCAACATACATGTGCAAATTGGAGGTCACAGCTTTTGAGAAAGTCAATGATTAAAAGCTTGGGGTGGGGTGCAGGCATTATGGCTCACACCTATATTCCTAGCTACTCAGGAGGGGGAGACAGGAGGATCACAAGTTCTAGGTCAGCCTGGGGAACTTAGCAAGACTCTGTCCCAAAAATAAATAAATAAATAAATAAATAAATAAATAAATAAATAAATAGGGCTGGATATAGCTTGGTGGTAAAGCACTCCCCAGTACCTAAACATTCTTGGGGAGATGGAGCTAGTGGTATTGTCTTTCCTTATAGGCATTTCATTTGCAATAATTTATATAGGCAGGCCCAGAATTTAGGCAGGCCTATGATGTAGTTTAGCCTCTTTAGGTTTAGTTCAAAGCCCACTTATGTGGGAATAATAGTAGACTTCACTGCTCTGGGGGGTCATTTAAATTATCTTAAAATTTAAACCTAAATCTAAACAAAAAAAGTAGCTAAACAACTATAGGACGGTGTGAGGAGCATTCCAAAGCTCAAGGTAAATCCAAATAATCAACATCAGTTAGACTGTAATGTCTTGGTTTGTTCCCTTTATTTTTCATCCATTATTTCAGAATATTTTTTCTTTTCAATTAAACATAACCATAAGCATACAGACTAATTAGCAGAAGCATAAAAGATATGTGCTCTGGCACGATTCGGCTCAGTCTAACCTTTTCAAACATTGAGCCTTATCTCTTTTGTGTGCAGAGAACTAGAGGAACTTTCTTTGGGTACGGTCCCAGAGTTTGCCCTGGAGCCCAGCCCAGACTCAATTCTTGTTGAATAGATGAGCTGTGATCAGTGCCTTATACACTGTGACATGTCACCACACTTCCCTATACATTTCTTTATTATTATTATTATTATTATTATTATTATTATTATTATTATTATTTTATAATAATTGGTGCATTGTAATTTTTGTTAGGTACAAACTGATAAAGGCATATATGCACACATTTCTCATTTAACCCCTTCCCCAATTCCCACCCCACTCCCTCGCCCTCCCTCCTTCTCAAGTTCAGTTTAGTGATTGACCTTGATATATTTGTGAAAGTACATCATGTGCATTAGGGTGTCCACCACCATGTTCCGTCCATCCCCTTCTGTTAAATCAACTTCTTTGCTTATCGAGGGTCGCTCCTTTTTCATCTGGAGTCCTTCTTGTGCCCCATCTTCTCCCTAGCATCCACATATTAGGGAGAACATATGCTTTTTTACTCTTTGTGACTGACTAATCTCACTTAACATAATATTTTCCAGGTCTCTCCATTTCCCTGCAAATGACATGATTTTGTTCTTCTTTATGGCTGAGTAGAACTCCATTGTGTACATATTCCATAGTTTTGTAATCCATTCATCTGTTGATGGACCAGGTGAGTTGGGCTCCTTTGCTCTCCCTGGTTGGCTTTCTGTGGTCTCTTTAGTTGTAGTTCAAATTTTGTTGTTTTGTTCGCTTTTTTGCTTTTTTTGTTCCGTCAGGAAGCTGCTTTTATGGCAGATTTGATTTGAGCTCACAGCGCCTGAGGAGAGGTATTTCCCTCAGACGCCATCTTGAATCGATCCATAAGTTCAGTCTTCTTCCCTATACATTTCTGGGAGACACATGTTATCTTGGAGGCAGAACATCATCTCTTTAGTTCTTGAAGTATGGATAGTAGGGTTGTAGAGAGAAGGAACCATGTTCAATTCCAAGGTAGGAGAGAGGAGACACATTTCCTTCTCCTTCTTTTCCTGCTTCTGAAAACCTTGATCAGATTGAATTTTATGAGGATCTACTCTCCAGTTCTCTCAAACAGGAAATCAAGGCATATTTTCTGACCTTTCAGATGCTCTAACTAGGATTTCTGGTGTATAAATAATTAAAATATGTTAGGAATATTTCGAATTTGAGGATTTCCCTGTCTCTTCTTATTCAAACCAAATGGCATTTGAACTCAAAGCCAACATTTCAACATAAGGGATTTGAAGCAATCCCTTTATGTATAACATACGAGGTCAGAATGTGAACGTGAATATATACTCAGGTTCAGGGTTCACCTCACTAATTACATATTACAAGTGCTTTTGGATAATCCTTCTAATGGGACTGCTTTTTTACCTCTTGAAGTATAGTGGATAAGAGAATAATATTATGGGTAAGCTGTTGGGTTCAAATCATAGTCCCTATACTTGACAGTTGTGACTTTGAGTGAGTTGCCTAACCTCTCTGTGCTTCAGTTTCTATATTTGCAAATCATAGGCATATTTTTCTTCTACCATTAAAATGTATTCCCCAAAAGGAATCGTTGTTTTTTCTGTTTTCTAGATGTTTCCAACAGTCATGTTACAGGACCCAACTCCTGGGGTTATTTTGAGGATTAAATGAATGAATACATAGAAAGTGGCAGTGCCTGGCACATTGTAAACCCTCAGAAAATGTGAAGCTACTATTATTATCATGATTATCCTTTCAAACATGAATACAAATGAGCAGGCTTCCCCCACTGCTAAATTTGGGAGTTAGCTCTAAAAAATAATGATTTTTACAAGGAAATGCCAGGAAGCTCAGGAACCTACTTAGTGGTGGTCTTATCATGAATGCAGGGTACACGAAAACACAGGGCATGGCCTCAGGAATTGAGTCAGCTGCAGTGGTCCTGAAGGCTGCCTATAATTTAACATCTCTCTTCTTCCCCTAGTCCTTTCCATCACATGGAACTTAAAAAAAATAGTATAAAAGTAAGCCTGGCATTGTGGCCCACACTGGAATCCCAGTACTTGGAAAGCTGAGACAGGATGATTGCAGGTTCAAGGCCAGCCTTAGCAACTTAGTGAGATCCTGTTTCAAAATTGAAAAAGGGCTGAGGCTATAGTTTGAAGGTATAATGACCCTGGGTTTAATCTCCAGTACACACACACACACACACACACACACACACACACACACACACATATATACACTATAGGTGCATCATAGAATATTCGGACATCGCTTTAAAAGGTTAAAAATAAAACTCATTTATAATCTACTCTCAGTATGTATTTTAACCAGCCTTTTATTTATGATTATGTATGTATTTCGAACCCATTGGTTTATATACATTATGTACACATATATACTAAAATGGAACATGCTGTACATATTTTAAATTAATATTCAGTGAGTAATCTTTTGTGTTATTAAATATTATTCTACAATATGTAACTCTTTTGCAATTGAAGTTGTTCTCAGAGACTTGTCTTGGTGCCATGGAGAATGAAGGGAATAGATTTCAGAGGAAATCTCAAGAAAGGCATAGAAACTCCACGAAATAGCATTTCCTGACAATCAGATGCATCCCAAGATTATCATTGGGAAAAGAAACTTGTTAGAATTATTTTTAATTCTTTATCCTTTTTCATTGGTTGATCTCCATCATAAGTTTTCCCAAGCAAACATGTATTCTAATTTAAATGGCCCAGATATTAAAGATATTCTATATGCCAGGCATGGTACTAGATTCTTTATGCAACTTTATATAACCCTCTTAGAAATATCCAGAGGGTACTATTGTTATCTCCATCTTATCTAAAAGAAAATGAAAGTGGTCTGTATTTGCAATCACTGTGATGGATACAAAGATTTGTGAGATTCGTATAGAGAGTAATCAAGATACCAGAGGGATTTCAGATAATGGAGAAAAAACTTCAGTGGAGCCAGGGGGTGGTCTAGGGGCAGGTAGGGGGAAGGAGAGGGGTAGTCAATGAAGGAATCACTTCCATGGACATTATGTGCATATGTGAGAATACCAATGTGTATCTCAATACCCGGTATGGGGAAGGGGGAGAGGAGTGGGGAGAGAGCCAGAGGAGACTTCACCAAGTACTGTGTGCATGGAGGTCACTATCACTATTAACTACATCATGATGTGAGGCTATAATGCACCCATAAAAGTATTAAAATTAAATAAAAATAAACTCAAAAAAGAAAATAATAAATGTTGCAAAAATAAAGTGCATATTTCAGGAAAAATGGAGATAGTTACAATATTTACCTCTTTGGGACTATTTTAAGCTTTCCGATAGGGCATTTAATGTACTATGTATCAAACCAGGGACATAGTAAATGTGTAGTAAAGGGTGATGCCCGATGAGAATGAGGCAATAAGGACTGTTTGATGGTAAAGATGACAAAGATGTTGGCAGGATATAAGGGAGAATCAAGAGTCAAAGAACCAGAGGAAGCCAGAGCATCCTACTTGAGAACTTGCCATTTGATTCTTTTCCTTGTAGAGCAGTTATATGATTTCCCTTAGGAGAAAATATTCAAGGTCAGTGTTGTCAATTCTAGATACAATATGGAAAGGAAATTCTTATGCTCTTAAGCTTCATGATGATTTGGGGAAATGCCCCCCCCTCCCCTTCTAATGGATGCTACTGTTGAACTAGAAAATTATTATTTTTCTAATATACTACTTTATATATTATGGCCATTTTTTCTTGCTCAATTTTAGCAAGGTGGTAATTTAGAAATAGAGTTAATTATAAAGAAACACACATTTATTACCATATTGTAAAATTCTAGGAAGTGCTTAATTAAAGATTAAAATTTTAAGAATTAGCATACGACACCTTGTGTTTTCAGACAAAGAGAGGTGAAAGGTTTAGTGGAAAGGGAATAGAGCTTGAAATTCAGAGACCTCCTCAGACAGAAAATGACCCAGTGAACTTGGGTAAGTTATTAAGCATCTTAGAGGCTCACTCTCCTAATTTTTCAAAATGTAATTTATAATAGCAATGTCACATATTTGCATTTCATTTTATGGTGTGCAAAGCAGCCTCTTATGTATTCTCTTCTTTTGATCCTTACAATGACCCTAAAAGGAATTGGGCAGGCATTATTATACTCATTTAGCAAATGAAGAAACTAAAGTTCAGAAAGGTAAAATGGATGTCCAAAGGTCACCTAGCTAATAAGTTTCACATCTAGAATTCAAAACCCTGATTTCTATTTTACATACAATGGGTTTTTTTTTTGCATTACTTGAAGCAAAATAGAATTGATCCATTCTATCCCATTTTTTTCTTTTGCTTTTAATATCCCTAAGAAGACTCCAGTCCAGTGCATGGGGAAATGGGAAAGCACTAAAAGTCCAAGTTCTCTAAGAAGCATGATGAATGAACGACAGACTGGGGTTCTGACTTCAGCTCTTTCTCACCAAGAAGCTGTGTGGCATTAAACAAGTTCCATTGTTTCTCTGGGTTTTCTTTTCCTTATTCATGAAGTGAAAGAAATGCTTAATTTTTGCAAGGTCTCAGGAGAGTGGGCTTCATCAGCATTTTCATAAATGAAAGAACCTATGCACAGAAAAGTAAACGGCTTTGCTCAATATCACACAGTCAGTGGTAGAGAAAGGCTGCTTCCATCTCCAGAATGATGGAACTTTTGCCTAGCATGGGGTAATTATATATACAATTCAAAAGAATAAAGAAATAAATGAATATATTTCTAACACGCTAAGATGCATACTGAAATCTACTTCCTCAGTGTAATAACAGGTAAAGAAGAGAAATTCCCTACCGCCTCACAATTTGCAATAATCCCCATCCGAGGAAATCCTCTACGAAGTGATGACAAGGATGATGGACTACTACAATTAGTCTATGGAACAGTGGTTCTCACCAACATTTCCTTAGGGCCATACACAAGTTCTGAAAAGGGGTAACTTTTGCATAATTGTGTTGATTTTCATAGACCGGATATTTGATTCCCATACCCAGAAGTAGTGGGGCCGCTGCTGCTGATGGAGGTGATTGCTAATGAATAATCCACACATGATGTTGACCAATGCAACGTTATTACGGAGTTTTGTCTTGAATTAGTTTTTCATCTGAGCACATAATGTGCATCTCTATGCTTAAGAAGCCAGATGCATGTGCATCCTGTATGCTTAAGTCTATGTGTCTGTTTTTGTGCCAATTAGGAAATAGAATCCTTCCAATACTTTTCATTTTTTCTTACATTAACCCATATAGATTTTGGTTGTTTGTAGAACCCCATCATACATTCCTATTATATGGTCTCATTGCAAATGCACCTCTCCTTAATAGAACTTATTTTATTTAGTAAGTGTATACTTTGGTTGATTATTTGGTTAATGTTGGTCACCGTCATTGATATGTGAGCTACAGAAAAGCAAAACTGTATCTTCAATTCTTAGAACAGTGTTTAGGACTTTTGAGAAGCTGAATACAATTTTGTTTTATTTAATGAATAAATGTATAAGAGAGGGTCCCATTGCTTTCTATTTCTTAGTATAGGTAGCTCCACTAGCTCATGTGACCAAGCTTTTCTTTCCTAAAGTCTCATATTTTGAGCCTTTTCTTTTTTCAGTTTCTTGCTTTATCTCACTCTCTTGCCATCTCCCTCTTCTTCTTTCCCTTTTCTTCCTTCTCCCCTTCCCAATACCTAATTGCAATGATGTTTTTAGGATTGGGTTTTTCACTTATCATAGAATTCCTCTTTGAGTTTCTTTTACTTTCATGAAAAAGTACAAGGCTAGCCGGGCGTGGTGGTGCACGCTTGTAGTCCCAGCATTTGGGAGGCTGAGACCCGAGGATCCGGGTTCGCAGCCAGCCTCAGCTACCTAGTGAGGCAGTCCACAACCTAGCGAGACCCGGTTTCAAAATAAAGAATAAAAAATAGGGCTGGAGGTGTAGCTCGGAGGTAGAATGCCCCTGAGTTCAATCCCCAGTACCAAAAAAAGAAAAAAAAAAGAAAAAAAGAGAAAGTACAAGGCTTTCATGATCTTAAGCCTGGCCATCTTGTATTCTTGACTCTGGGCATGCAGAATTCATTCAGTTCCTTGATGCACTAGGTTCTCTCATATTCCTGTTCCTTTGAAAACAAACAAACAAACAAACAAAACAAACCCTGATCTCTTACTGCAATGACCTTTATTTCTCTCTCATCTCCATTTCTTTACCCTGGAGTTTTTTTCTTCATGAAGTTTCCACACACCAAATGTCTACCTTCACTCAATCTTAGGAGTAGGTTCGATGAACTTTCTTTGTATTCTTGAAGCTCCTTTTGCACAGTTGTATTCTTATTTTGACATTTGCTATTCATTTCCATTTCTCTCGTTTTTTTTTTTTTTTATTCATTTACGTACCCTCTTTATATTGAGCTTTCCAAAGCAAGAAACGTAACTTTCACCTGTAAATCCTTGGGACCCAGTATGATACCTTGACTAGAACAAGCACTTAATAAATGTTAAAAAATGATGAATTGAAGATCGAATTATCCTCCTAGTGAATTCTGTCCCCTGCAGTTCTAGTGTCACACTTATAAACCTCTCTTATAGGATTTATGGTTTTCAACTTTTCACTGTAAGTGTCTGTATATGTCTTATTTCAATTATTTTCATTCCTTTAAAATAGCTGAAGTGTTAATCAACATATATCCTATAGCATCTACCATACTTCCTGGCATATAAAAGGTTCATGGTAATTACCTGTTTGAAAAATGAAAAGTAAATCAAGCCATGCTGAAATACTGGTGACTTAGTATATTGAATAGATATATGAAATACTCACATTTAACCAAAGGTCTTAAGATGAAGATGAATGTGGTTTATGTTTCTAACAGAATGAATCCCAAACATTGAATTTTCAGATATATATATATATACATATATATATATATATATATATATGTATGTATGTTTTGGAGATTGAACCCAGGGACATTCTATCTCTGAGCTACACCCCCAGCCCTATTATTAATTTTTGAAACAGGGTCTCACTAAGTTGCGATGGGCCTCACTAATGGGCTGAGACTGGCTGTGAACTTGGATCCTCCTGTCTCAGCCTTCCAACTACTGGGATTGCAAGCATGCACCACCACATCTGGTCAGATTGGTTAATGTTGATAAGAAAGGGTGTGAAGGTTTTCATGATGCTTCTTATGTTTTATTCCATAGGCAACTGCAACTTCACCCTTAATAGGTCCAACTAGTCTTGTAATTAGTTATCAGAACTATTAGGTTATTTAGTAGTATGCAGACATCAGGACCTATAGTATGACATTAGATAACTTTTAGAAAAATACTGACTCCATATGTATTTCGATGACATGATAAGTCATTTTATTAAAGCATACGGATATAAATTTACAATTCTGTTAAAAATATATCATGGTAGGTAAATAAGAAGGAAAAATCTAAGACTTCAGAGGCACAATCGTACAATCAATCATAAATATCTAAATTTGGGGGGTAGGCCCCAGGTTTGCTTTGTTAGACAATGAGGTTTGTTAATAGAATGTCAGGTGAGTCAGGAAATTGGCAAAGGAGTACTGAGGTTTGGCAATGCACAAAATTCAGGGCATTTGTTTGTAGCATTTCTGATAGTGAAATTCTTTCCTCAATTCGACTTGAATAAGGAAAACTTTTTGGAAGAGCAACATTCCTAGCCCTGGATTTGATATTTCAATTCAACGTGAGATTTACACGGAAGCAGAGGGGGCACCATGATCTTCATGAATGGTAGAATTATTACCCCACCCCTCCAGCCCCCATCACTAAAAGCACCTTTCATTCTATCTTGCCACTTAACCCCAAATTATGCTACTAGGTCTCAGATGATATATGAACATAAGTTTCAGAGACAGACCTGATTCTGAATCCTAGCTGTGTTTCTCACTGCCTATGTGATTTCAAGGGACTTGCGTAGGCCCTTTGCCTTTGGGATCCAGTTTGTTCATCTATAAACTGTGGATCATAAAGATTAGAGTTAGAGCACATAAAGTAATTACTATGTCATTGGGCTTATTATTTCTTTGTATTAAAATACTGTTTTCCCAGGAGTCATCTATTAAAACTCAAAAAGTCTCAAGAGTGACACATTTGGACATTATCGGCAATTATTACTTCAAGTAAATGAATCAGCTATTTGAATGTAGGACCAGTATGTTTTGCTAGGTGGAATAACAGAGCTGGGACAGAGTAGCTGGGAAACACTGGATGCGTCAGATGAGAACCATTGGAAATACTGCTTAGGGCCTTCTCTGATCTACTTCTTTTAAACCTGCAGATCTAGGAAAAAGAAACACTCAAAAATATTTAGTAATTGGGAAAACAAAACAAAACAAAAAAACAGATACTACACCACCAGAATGGAAGCCAGCAAAGGCACTGGACAAGAATCCTAGATGAACACCCTCCCATACACATCCCTTTAGTTTGAATCCTAGGAAAGACTGGAGGCTTGGAACTCAGATACAGGGTGACACTTGGAGGGTGCAAGGCAGGAGCCATTTACCAATTGGCATGAAGTAGTGAAAACTTGTAATCACTTGTTTGACGACATAGGTATTAACTGAATACCAGCTCAAATACCAGCTCTGGCCATGGAATAACCCAAGAAAGAGACACAAAGGAGGCCCAGAAAGAAACTGCAGTGGGAAATAGCCACCATTTCAATAGCAGGATGAAATTATCAGAAGATATTAATTCCTGTATTATAATATATGCCTAAACACCTAAAATAAATTATACATTATTTTCTACACAAAATGAATTTGATAGCTTTTCAGCTATTAATTGGTAATAGCTTTTCTCCTTCAGCAAGGCAACACCTCTCTATGTCTAACCTTTTAATGTTTTTTTAACCCACATGATAGCTTCAAAGGAATATTTAACTTTCATTAAAAAATTTTAAATGCTATGTACCTAGTTTACACACCATAATACGACTCCCTGTGCACCAGAATTTCTTTGACAAATGGAAAAGTGAATGGTAAGAGCCCTTTAACAGAAATCTCCCTTTATATAATTTCCTACAAAGATTGCACATTTTCTCAATAAGACATGTGCCACCACAGGCAATGTTAGATTACCCTTATCTTATAGAACTGAGCGGAGTTCCATTTTTTGAATACTATCAGCAAAGCACTTTGGAAAGGCCCTACACCACTTCAGTCAGGGGCAGTATTTCCCCAAATATGGACCTACGTGCAGTGCAAAACAGGTTGGGAAAACGGAAACTTCATTTAAGAAAAAGCTCTGGTTGAATTTCTATATCTTTGCAATTGATATATCTACATGCAGTGCACAACAGGTTGGAAAAACTCAAACTGCAGTTTTTAAAAAAGCTGCGGTTGAATTTCTATACTCTTTGCAACTGATATCACCACCTGGGGGGTTCAAATAGGTAATAAACCTATTTGAGCCAAGGCATAGCAAATGGAGAAATGTATGGAGAAAAGAGCTCTGCCAGGGAGCCGACAGGGCTGCCGGCAATGCTCATGTAGCAAAATCCCACTTAAAACAAACCTTCCCTTTCTCTTGGGATCGCCTGTAATCCTGGGATTAGATGGATCAGTCCTGGCAGTGGTTGCTCTTTGCTCAGAGAATTTGCTCAGGTTGTATGGGGCTCATTCTGTTTTTCTTCAAATTTTGAAATCAAGTGTTGAGAACATTTTACTTATTAAAGAATTTCTCAAGGTGGCCTTTGATCCATGATTCTACTTTGTATTCTCCAAGGAAACATCTGAACCTCATAAGCCTTAATTTCATCTCTTTGGGATGGATGATACAAACTGTGTCTATAGTTCCTACCACATCGTGAGCTTTTCTGGGACAGGGACGTGGCTTACGTTTCCCTGGTATCTCTCTTCTGTAACCTAGTGCCCAATATAATGAATAAATATTGAATATATATTTATAGTGTGAATGATTGAACTAATAGCATAAAGTACAAAAGAATATGGCTAACATATAAGAGTCCACTTGCTTGTTTGATATTTCTGGAATTTCCTTAAACTGCGTTATCTACATAACCGTTTCCACACTCTGGAGAAAAACTTACATGCTGATTTTGATCTGTAAACACAGATGGCATTTTTGTTTTGTTCAAGTGTCACCTTTCTTTCAGATTTCTTTCGTGAAAGAGATGGGACAAATGAGAATACTCTTGTCTTCCTGTGATTGAAATTTTAAGGGAAAAGCATGGTATTTTTCCCCAAAGAATTCTTGACTTTGAAATATCCTTGCTTTCTTTACTGCTAAAGCTTTGGTATACTGACCTGCTACAGGGTCTAGCAGTGTTAATTTTCTTATGCTGGGTAACCAGGAAGTATTTTCTTTTCATGTGGTAATGTTTGTTGTGCATGTATAATATAGAAAAGCACAGACTATTGTAATAGGAACTTCTCAAATATATAAGCTATAAATATAGTCCATTAAGCAGATATAAATGCTATGCATTTTTCATAAATTCAAAAGATTTGAGAAGCAGGAAGATTTGAATTATAAATGCTATTTTTTTAAGCTTCCATCTTAAAACCTCCAAGAGATATACAACATTGAACTCTCATCCCATTCTTCTAAGACAAAGTAGGAGGAAGATAGTAAAAAGAGTTTCTCTTCTGCCTTCTAAGATCATTACTTTATTTTCCAGAAGTATATCCTATTCCAGTAAGACAGATATGTTCCATTGATCTTAGAAATATGTTGTTCCATGGCTGCAATTTCTTTCTCTGAAATCATCTGGTATTTTAAATTTATTACCAATTGACTGGTGCAATGTGGTTTTCAGTTGCTGAAAATTTAGAGTCCATTACAAAAGTGAGGTTTGGAGTAATTTCCTGGACTGTGTTTGGTGCCAAAATCCCCTCAAACTGATTTTTTGTCACTATTTTGGCTGCCTGTCTCAATGGGAAAATCTGGTTTTTATTTGTGTGAATCTGATACAAGCAAGACTATCTATGGATATCTTTTGTCAAGATTGTAATCATCATTTTTGTAAGAGAGAAATTTGAGGCTGAAATGTTAAAATGTACCTGAAGAAATCAGCACTGGAACACTGGATTTATTGCGTCCCATGGTCTCATCTGCTTTTAGACCTTAAGACAAGGTCACAGTTGTTATTTGTCAGTGAATCTGGCTCGTAGGGAACAAAGCTCAAACTCATTTTATAACAGAATAAAAAAAGAAAACATTTCTCCTGAAGCATATTATTCATTTTCCTAAACATTCACAACCATAGGACTAGTGAAAAGAGGAGATTTAACAGATGAAAGCTTAGAAGACACCTCTCTCAAAAAGGGAAAGTATAGGCTGGGCGTGGTGGCACATGCTTGCAATCCCATTACTTGGGAGGCTAAGACAGGAGGATCTCAGGTTTGAGGACAGCCTCAGCAGGCAGTGAGATTCTCTTCAACCTAGTGAGACCCTATTTCCAAATAAGAAATGAAATTGGGTTGAAGGTGTAGCTCAGAGGTAGAATGTCTCTGGGTTCAATTCCCAGTGCCACCAAAAAAAAAACCCAAAAAACAAAAAACAAAAAACACAAAAAAGTAAAAGTATAGCAACCCATGGTCTAAGTGAAGGTTAATTTCTTTGTGACAAAGTTCCTTATAAAAGCCAAGATTAACCTGGAAAATAGTGGTGTATTCTTCTTGGTTGTTTTACTAGTATTTTGATTATAACTAAGAAAAGGTCAAAGGATATTTGGAAGTAAGGTTTACTTGGACTGCTTCAGTTACACCTGAAATGCTTTACCCAGCGCTTCAGACTTTGGTGGAATCAGGTTAGGTTTCAGTCTGAGTGTCCATCGAAAACACACTATCTGAAGCCAATACCCCAAACCAAACAAAAAAGCCCCAACAAACAACCACTATCTGAGTGAAAGAGACAATGTTTTAGCTCACCCTACTCTTCTAGGGTGGGGTCTACACCTGAACTGCTTTTCACAGTGTTTGGGCAGGCAATAAACTACCACACTAGTCAGTGAGTTTGATGATGGTAGCAGTCTACATATGTTTTTAGCACCCCTTTACTATTTTTGATGGATATACTGTAACTGTTTTCCTTGCACTAAATTGGATACTAAAATAAATAAGGTCCCATATCTATGAAAATGTGTGTACATGCTTACATTTTATATTTTCTGTATTTTATTATACCAAAACATCCGAAAAAATCAATTTCTTTTTCACCTGCCTATCAAGGGCTGGATTAAGGATTTATAAGAATTGATGACAGCACTTGCAAAGCATAGAGCACTCTCCCTGACTGCTTCTCTCCCTTCAGTTCTTTCAAAGCAAAGCCGGAATACTGATTGAGATTTTTTTTTTCAGGTCTGTGAAGGAAATGTACTTTTAAATGTTTTCCCTTAAAATGTGAATGTGATTATCATTATTGTGCAAATGTATGTGGCATTCCTGGCATATTTAAGTTTCCGTACATAATGCATGCTCTTGATGTAGAAAGTTAAATAGTATATTTTTAAAGAGCTTTCCATTTTACCTTTAAGCTTGTGTTACATAAGCTTAATGGACTCACTCAGCTTCGTGATGGAGAGAATCCACCAGGTGAATAGCAGTAAGCTCATGAGCTTTGAAGTACTTATTTTGCCAGACTGCAACTCCAGCTTACTGTTTGGAGTTGCACCATTCTACGTGAACTGATTGTAACCCCGCAAAGCTCTGATAATATTTACTGCAGGATGAATGTGTCTTTTGCCCTCATCCTCCCCCTTTCTTTTTGCATAAATACAGTGAGTTGAGCTTTAACTAAGGTGATGCCTGAATTAAACTGACAAATCCAAATGCCTGAAATTTAGGATTGCATTTATGGATTTCATCTACCGTACATCAGCATCAAAATGCCAGAGACAGTAAGTCACAGCCAGGAGAAGTTTCTATGGGTTTTGGAACTTTCAATTCATGTCATTGTTGTGTTATCTAGCACTGGGCAGAGCAGCGGGACTGATGGGGTTGGTGAGACTTAAATTCAGTACTTAAATATTCCTTCAAACTAGAGATTTACTCTGGCACATGGGAAGAATAAAGTATATCTTTAAGAGGAATGCTTGTATTTTTCAAAGAAAGAAAAAAGAAAAGTTCTAGTGAGACAGATTGAACCAGAATCTGTTTTGGCAAAAAGCATACAATAGTCTGTGCTTTGAGAACTCAAACGCCAAGGCCTTTGGTTACTTAGGAGAAATATTAATGAGATGTCTTCTCTTTGTTTTTCTTAAGGAAAAAAAAAAGAAGGCTATTCATCTTTTGACTCTCTTAAATGTATTTGCTGCTTTCATGGTTTTCAAATATTTGTCTTCCTCATGTCTCTGAATGCCCTCGCCAGGTATGTTAACCCCAAATGCTTCCAAATGTCCATCCAGATTCTTCCAAATGTATATTCCAAGAAGATACTGAGAATGCACATTCACAAATGAATTGAAAATAATTTTTTGAAAAATTTCCAAAAAATGCTTGAAAATTTTCCCACTGTAAAATATCACAATTGTTTGGTGAAATAATAGCAAAAAAATATTCAGAAAATAACTGTAGATTTGAGACTCTACCATCATTTGCTAGAGTTAGAGCCATGGCAACCTTTAAAGGAAGAGCTCTGTCAAGTCTGATGTAGAGTCAGCTGAGCTATCCACTATAGCCCAACATGAGTGAGTCCCCTGTGAGCACAGTCTTATATCACAATGTAAATACTGTCAACATCATGTGAGGGTTCTGGGGAGATATTATGCTTCATTTACTTTCTGGGAAGTATGAAAATTATACTAGAATCAAAATTGATGCTGGGGGTTGGCGGTGGTGTCTTGACTCTTCTTCGCCAGAATGTATGGAGTGGCCAACATTCCACTGCAGCATCCCATTGCATTCTTGGGACCTTCTTGGTGTTACTTCCTCCTTATTTTACCTTCCTCTTCCTCTCCCTGGCCAACAAAGAAATTGGAAATCTTTGAATCCTAAAACCTTAAATTGTTGATAATAGAGAGGAAATTATTTAGTTTCATTTTCCCGACTTAAGTGTTCTTGACTCACTGTATTTGAAAGGCCATAAAACAAGACTGAGTAGAAAGAGAAAACCCCCACTGACCAGAAGATAATCACATTTTAATTAAGACCTTATTTCAGAGAGAAGAGCCTGCTGTAGAAAACACTGAAGGGAGAAGAAAATCTTATAAACGTAATAAAATATGAGTCTGAAAAACTCATAGGACGATTGAGAGGCAGAGATAGTATATGGATGCAGGAAAAAGAAACTTCAATAAAAACAGGAAGAAAGAGGGAACCAGGACAAAGGACAGAGGAAGTGTCACAGATGTCAAAAGATATTTATTTCTCTGACTTCAAGAGGGATAAATCATACTCTTGCATCAAAACATTTACTGCTCAGTATTATAACCTCCACTAAACATAGAAAATAAATTATGCACATAATTTTTCAGGATAAAAAATGAAGAGAGACAGAAGTTGACAACTTTTAGCAATTAAATAGCAATATATATCCTTGTGGGCAGAGAATGCCACTAGGCCTAATCTTTCAGAATATAATGTTTTGGCTACTTTTAGCGTAATAAGCCACATTCACTTTGTGTGTTTAAAAGGCATGCATGCAAATGGTATTATTTTGTTCTTCTTTATGGCTGAGAAAAATTCCATTTGTGTACATACCAAAGTTTTGTGATCCATTTATCCACCGATGGACATCTAGGCTGATTCCATAGTTTGGTTATTGCAAATTGTGCTGCTATGAACATGGATATGCAAGTATGATTATAATATTCTGATTTCATTTTCTTTGAGAAGATGACCAAGAGTGCCATTAGTATTTCTGTTCCCAATCTTCTGAGAAATCTCCATACTGAAATCCAAAGCGACTGTACTAGTTTGCAGTCCCACCAAGGGTGTAATAGCATGAAAATGGATGGAACTGGAGAGTATTCTACTGAGTACACCCAGTCCCAAAGAACGAGCAGATGTATATTCTCTCTTATTTGTGGAAGCTAGAGAGATATTTGGAAACAAGAATGAGCAGGGAATGAGTAAGAGTGTTTAGGGAAGGGGAGCGAAGAAGTGTTAAGAAGCTGTAGTAGAAACAATGCTATGAACAAATTGCCAATTCCAAGCTCAAAGACTTACAAGGTGAAGGTGGTGGTGGTGGTGGGGACCTGGTGAGGAGGGCAATAAGAGTTGTGTGCATGTATTTTTCTAACACTCTGTACCATAACAGGAGTTTTACTCAGGCATAAAGAAGAATGAAATCATGTCATTTGCAGGAAAATGGATGGAACTGGTGAACATCATGCTAAGTGAGGTCAGCCAGATTTAGAAAATCAAGGACCATATGTTGTATTATCTGAGTTTTGATCATAAAATAAAAATTTATTAATTTACATTTAGAAATATATATTTCCATGGCATGTGTCTGTGACATATGTTGGGTAAGAAGAAAGATCTTCATAAAAATCAAGAGTTTACATATGTACATATTCATTTTTCTCTAGTAAATGTATAAGGATACATTAAACTTGGATTCAAGACTATTCGCTTTCTATTTCTTTTCATTTCTGTTTTTAAATAAGGGCACTTACGAATGTAACTATTTTTCTTGAAATGCAGTATTAACCAAAATCAAAACAATTAATCTGAAACATAAAACACTGTTTTTAAAGGAAGTAATCTCAAAATGGGACCTAGATGCTTTTACATTATGCCATATTTGGATTTATGGATACTGGATTTGTGGCTATTAAAAGAAATAGAGCCCCCAGAGTCTCAAAATAGTGCATTTTTAACTGTAGAGGATCTATTGGAAATTGTGGCTTCAAAAGTGTCATTTCTAGCATTTCTGCTAAATTGAAAGCAAAACAAAAGATATCCTGTAAACTAATATGGGACATAACTCTGAGCTCCTGCTTCAAAGACATGGAAACTTCTTGTCATTTCTCTTGGTACTGCCTTTTATTGGTAGCATTAGAGAGGAAGAGAGCTACATGTAGTAACATAATTTGATGCTATTATTTGTTTTTTATATTTTGCACAGGACTGGAAAATTTATGAAGGCAGCCATTATGGTTAACTTCCTCTTAGTTTATCTCCAATGCCCAAGCAGAGTGCATGGCACATGACAGATACGTGGTGAGTATTTTTAAATGAATAAGAAACATCAAGAAAATGTTTGAAAAAGGAGGAATGCTTCACACACAAAAATCTAAAACATCCAAAATATTGCCAAATGAAAATGAAATGCTTGTATAGAAAAAAAATTAAACAAACCTAGTCTTTTTGCAACAAGCAGACCACACCTTCAGTATTATGGTTAGCTGGTTCATCAATAGAGAATAAATTGGAATATATATATGGAATATAAATATAAATCTGTATATATATATGGAATACAAATATAAATCTGTATATATATATATATATATATATATATATATATATATATATGGAAAGGACAGAGAACAATCAAAGGAAGCAAACAAATGGCAGGGACGGAGTAGGAGACTGATGCCAAAGAAGGTCAGCAGTAATAACTTAATTGACATCCTATTGTCACATGCTCTGTATTCTGAGTCTAAAAGTCAATTAATTTTCTATAGCTCTCAGGAGACCTGTAAACACTAAAGGCACAACATTAGACTGTCACAGGTAGAAATGTGTGTGTGTGTGGGGGGGTGTATTTGCTCATATGCATAGGAGATGTAGAAAGCCTTCTATATCTCAATAGTCTTTAAGCACCACTGCTGTTGTCCTCTTATAAGTGTATAAGCTAAGGACATTTTTTTTCAGCCTGAAGAGTTACAATTTTAGTGAAAGAGCAAATTATGGTACAGTGTAATGGGTCTAAGAAATTGCAGACAATGTTCAGAATGTTGCTGACAGACCAAAAAGAACCTTAAATCAAAAGTAAAGATTTCTGGAAGGTAAAAGAATAATGTAGACAGAGATTTCTTTGGATTTTGATTCACTAACCAATTTTGCGAAAAGGCATCCATGCCACATTCCACAGGAGATCAAATGGCTGCTTACTCTTACTTTAATGAGAAAGAGGAAAATTAATAAATCTCAGTCTAAGAATAGCAGTTTTTAAAGAGAAAAAGTTGCTGGACTCAGTAATTATATATATATAAACCAAATGGACCTATTAGACACATACTGAATATTCCACCCAACTATAGCTGAATTCACATTTCTCTCAGCTGCTCACGGAACCTTCTTGAAAATAGATTAAATCCTGGGCCACAAAGTGAGAACTAGCAAATTCAAAAAATGTGACATAATCCCCTGTCTTTTCAGACCATAATGGAATGAAACAAGAAATCAACTCTAAGAAAACCCAGAGTAACCACGTAAACACATGGAGATGGAACACCACACTGCTGAATGAGGAATGGTTCATAGAAGAAGCAAGGGGGGAAATTCCTAGAAACAAATGAAAATTGAGATACAACATATCAAAACATCTGGGACACCTTGAAGGCTGTACTAAAAGGAAAATTTATAGTACTGAGTGCCCACATTAGAACAGAAAATTATCAAGTAAATAACCTAATGACACATTTCAAAGCCTTGGAAATACAAGAACAATCTAACCCCAAAGCCAGTAGAAGACAGGAAATGATTAAAGTCAGAGCAGATATCAATGAAGTAGAGAATAAAAAAATACAGAAAATCAACAAAACCAAACGTGGGTTTCTTAGAAAATAAACAAGATAGGTAAACCACTAGCCAACTTAACCAAAAGAAAGAGAATAAACCCAAATTACCAAAATAAGAAATGGAAGGTGATATTACCACCAAGTGTGTGAAAATCCAGAGCATTATAAGAAACTATTTTGAAAAATTATACTCCAACAAAATGGAAAATCTAGAAGAAATTAACAAATTTCTAGACACATACAACCTTCCTAAACTGACTTGAAGATATAGAAAACTTAAACCAGCCAATAGCAATCAAAGAGATTGAAGCAGCAATAAAGAGCCTACCATCAAACAAAAGCCCAGAACCAGATGACTTCTTAAGTGAATTTTGTAAAACCTTTATAGAAGACCTAATCCCAATACTCCTCAATCTATTCCATGGGATAGAAAGAAATGGGACTCTCCCGAATACATCCTATGAAGTCAACATCACATTAATACCAAAACCAAATAAAGATAGCTCAAGAAAAGAAAACTACAGGCCTATATTGTTGATGAACTTGGATGCAAAACTGCTAAACAAAATACTAGAAACGTGCGTTCAAAATCACATCATGAAAATATACACCATGGCCAAGTCAGGTTCATCTTAGGGATGCAAGGCTGGTTCAATATATGGAAACAATTCATGTAATTCACCACATACACAGAACTAAGGACAAAAATCACATGATCATTTCAATAGATGCTGAAAAAGCATTCGATAAAATCCAACACCCATTCATGCTAAAAGTACTGCAGAGAATCGGAATAGAAGGAATATACCCCAACATCATAAAGCCAATATACAATAGGCCCACAGTCAACAACATCATATTAAATGGGGAAAAACTTCAAGAATTCCCACTAAAAACAGGAACAAGACAAGGCTGACAATTATTACCATTTCTGTTCAACATAGCACTTGAGACTCTAGCCAGAGCAATAAGGCAAGAGAAGGAAATCAAAGGGGTAAAAATAGGGAAAGAAGAACTAAAACTATCCCTCTTTGCAGATGACATGATATTATACCTAGAAGACCCAACAAAGTCAGTCAAAAAACTCATAGAACTGATCAACAAATTCAGCAAAGTGTCTGGATACAAAATCAATCTTAAAAAAATCAGAAGCTTTCCTCTACGCCAACCATAAAACCACTGAAAAAGAAATCCAGAAAACAATTCCACTCACAATAGCACCCCCCAAAATAAAATACTTAGGGATAAACCTAACCAAAGAGGTAAAAGACCTCTATAAAAAGTTGAAAAAAGAAATTGATGAAGACCTTAGAAGATGGAAAGATCTTCTATGCTCTTGGATAGGCAGAATAAATATCATCAAAATGGCCATCCTCCCAAAAGTGATCTACAGATTCAATGCCATACCCATGAAATTACCAAGGTCACTCCTCACAGACATAGAAAAATCTGTCCTTAAATTAATTTGAAACAACAAAAAGCCCAGAATAGCCAAAGGAATTCTCAGCAACAAGAACCATGCAGGAGATATCACAGTACCTGACTTCAAACTCTACTACAAAGCCACAGTAATAAAAACAGCATGGTATTGGCAAAAAACAGACACATGGACCAATGCAGCAGAATAGAAGACTCAGAAACAAATCCACACACTTACAGCCAATTGATTTTTGACAAAGGAGCCAAAAACATACACTGGAAAAAATATAGTATGGAAGTAAAGCCCACTTTCTCACCCTGCACAAGAGTCAATTCAAGGTGGATCAAAGACCTGGAAGTCAGGCCAGAGACCTTGCAGCTACTTGAAGAGGGCATAGGTCCAACACTTCAACACGTAGGCACAGGGTAAAAAATTTCTCAACAGGACCCCAAAGGCATAAGCAACTCAAAGGAAGATCAATGCATGGGATTGAATTGAACTGAAGAGCTTCTGTGCAGCAAAGGAAACTATCAAGAACCTCAACAGAGAGCCAGCCGAATGAGAGAAAAATTTTGCCAGCTACTCTTCCAATAGAGGACTAATATCTAGGATATACAGAGAAGTCAAGAAACTCACAACTAAGAAAACAAGTAACCCAATCAAAAAATGGGCAAATGATCTAAATAGATACTTCACAAAGAAGAAATACAAATGGCCAATAAATGTATGAGGAAATGTTCAACATCATTAGCAATCAGAGAGATGCAAATCAAAATTACCCTGAGATTTTGCCTAACCCCAACTAGAATGGCAATCATTAAAAACACAAACAACAACAAATGCTGGCGAGGGTGTGGAGAAGTGGGAAATCTCATACATTGTTGTAGATTAGTGCAACCACTTTGAAAACAGTATGGAACATCCTTAAATGAATGGGAATGAATCTACCATATGATCCAGCAATACCACTTCTGGGTATCTACCCAAAAGAATGGAAACCAAACTATCAGACCAACGAATGTGTATTTATGTTTATAGCTGCACAATTCACAATAGCCAAACTATGGAAGCAGCCAAGATGTCCATCCACAGATGAATAGATTACAAAACTATGGGATATGTACACAATGGAATTTTACTCAGCCATAAAGAAGAACAAAATCATGTCATTTGCAGGGAAATGGATGCAACTGGAAAACATTACATTAAGTGAGATTAGTCAGTCACAAAAAGTAAAAAATTGTACTCTCTCCCTAATATACAGAAGCTAGGGAGAAAGTGAGTCATAAGGGCTTTGAAGTCTAGCTGAAGAAGGAGAAACCTTAGATGATCAAAGAAGGTGACTTACCTGAAGGGGATGGACGGATGGGGGGAAACACTGTAATGCACATGATATACTTTCACAAACATATCAATCACTAAACTGAACTTGAGAAGGAGGGAGAGCGGAAGGAATGGGGCAGGAATTGGGGAAGGGTTAAAGGAGAGATGTGTGCATGTATGCCTCTACTAGCTTGTACCTAACAAAGATGTATGACTACAATGCACCAATAAAAAATGTTAAAAAATAAAGAGATAGCAAAGTTTCATAATTATCCACAAAATTAGTTCTTGTATCCATTATTACAACTGATGGCATAGTATGCTTATCTGGAATAGGGCTGTCATGTTTTTAAAAGACTTTTTGAATTATTCATTCAGTATACTTTTGTATTCTTTTCTTGACAGTCTTAAGAAATATGTTTCTTTTAGGCTTCTCAATCTCTCTTCTTCTTCTTCCTTTTAAATTAGTCTATCGGAAACACACACAGGTGCTGTAGTTTACATTTGAATATAAAGTTAAGAGAAGGTAGCCTATATGTGTTTTTAATAATAAGAATTTATATTCATACACTCATTAACACTTTTCTGAGATTTAATGTGGGCATTTGTAGTTTCGAAAAGTAATTAGATGCCTGCATGAAGAAAGGTCTTTTTTAAAGAAAACATTTTACTAATTCTAAAGTGCACTTCCTTTCCTTTTACTAAAGCAAATATTGACAGCACATTGGTTAATTTATTAAAGGAATGTGAATTTCCAAAAAGGCCTTTCTCATTAAGATAGTCAGTTGAACGGAATATTTCTAGGTAGTTTCTCACATACAATTATGTTTCTGAGTTGTACAGACATAAAATATTACAATCATTATACTTGTTATTTGAAAGCACAGTCTTTATAGCTAGGTATGATGAAGAAAAAGATCCATGTTATGGGGAAAGGTAGGCCTATTAACAACAAAATAATGGAATGCTAGAAACAGTGTTAAAATTTAATTGGTCATTTACTTTTTACTTTACTGTTTTTTGCTATATTCCATTTACTGCAATTTTATTTGGAGTTTTGTGCCTATTTACTGCAAAACTGCCTGTAATTTTCACTTCTTGAAAAGGCTATGGTTACAGTAGGGCTAAACTCTGAGTTGGAGCAATTACACTCATTTTGACCTCTTGGGAAAGTTTGGATACTATAGTGATTTTTGATGTTTGGAGAAAAAAATAGAACTATTCTTATTTTCTATTTCTTCTGAAATCAGCTTTTAAATTCAATAACATCAATAAATTTTTCTATTTCATTTAATATTTTCTTTCTTCATTTAATATTTAAATGTATTAATTCTTAATAAAATTCCGCATTAAAAATTCTGTCTTATTGTTACTTTTTTGGGACTTTTCTTGACCAAATTGCCATAATATTATATATTTTACTGGCCCCAAACATACAAGTTTTGGGCTTTGTTGATTTCCTGTAGAATTTCTTTATTTCTAATTTATCAATTTTTGCTCTTGTCTTTATTGTTTCCCTCCTAACTTCTTTGAGCTTATTCTACTGCTTCTGAATTCATTTATAAAATGTTCATTTAAAATGACATATTTTTCTACAGGTACTGCTTTAGCTTCATCCTACTAGTTTTCTTTTGTAGTAATTTTATTGCATTTGTTGAAAATATATTCCAAATTTCATATATCTTCTTTGACCCAGAAATTTCTTATAATTTGTTATAAATTTTCTTTAGTTTGTCATGATTGTTATTAATTTCTAATTTCATCCCGTTTTATTGAGGGAATCACTATATTGCTGATACATGTATACATTTTTATTTCTTGAGACTGAAGCCTCTTTATTGGTGAATTTTTATAAATATTCTCTTGTGTTTAAAATAAAATATGTATTTACTGAATGTGGGATGCATAGTTCTATTTATATCCATTTACCACACTTGGAAATTGTGATCTTTAACAATTCTAAATACTTGCTGATAGAGTTATTTTAAAATCTCCCATTTTGATTATAGTAAGTATGCTTATTTTTATTTTTGTAATTATTTCAATTATTACTTCACATAGTTTGAAGATATGTCATTAGGTTCTTAAGATTCAGAGTTATTTTATCCTGCTAAATTTCTGCCTTTTATTATTATGAAATATTTCCCATAATATCTAATATAATATCTATCTCATCTTTTGGATAATGTATATATTTTTTCTGATAAAAGTGTAGCATCATTTGGCTCTGTTTAACTTTGTTCTGTTTCTCATTAATATTTGCCTGAGTTGCCTTTCACTATCCCTTTATTTTGTTCTTATAGATTGTGAATTTATTTTCAAAATAATCCATCGCTACCTTTTGTTGTTTGAAATGGCTGTCAGAATCCTTAGTTTTTAACCTGTAAGTATGGCAAATTACGAATTTGGTGCTTACCAAAATATTTGGATTTAATTTCTATTTCATTATTTTGTCACTTGGCTTTGCTTTATGTTGTCTTCTCATTTTCCCTATCCTACTAAACTGATTTTTCTTTATTACTTTTTTATTTCTTTCAGGTTAGAAGATAATATAAGCTTTTCTCTGGTTGTTCTTAGGCATGTTAATTAAATTTAATTAGACTTTTTAAGACAATTATAAATTTATAAACAGTTGTAAGTAAAAACATGGGGAAACCAACTGCACCCCTTACCAGGTTTCCCCCCATGGTATCATCTTGCTAAATCATAGTAGGACCCTGGCACAGTAAGGTACAGAACGGTTCCTCACCATATGAAGCCCCTCCACCCACCTTTTACAGCCCCACTCACCTCCTTCCCACGTCCTTCCCATCCCCTTTTCCTGACACTTTGTTAATTAGTAACGAAAGCTTCAATGTCAGCTCAGTCCATCAAGTGCCAGAATCGCTCTGTTATGGTTGAAATTCACTTTTTCAGTACTGTCCTCTCCTCATCAAATTTGTACCATCTGGATGTTACCCTCATAAAATCTGGAAGTTGTTCTAGTGCAGGTGATCTATGACCACATTATTGCTAAATCCAATAGATTCTCTCTATTTTTTATGTATCTACTGCAGGATCTGGCATATAGTCTGCACTCAGGAAATTTATATGAAGTGAACTAATCTTATTTGATATCATAGCACAAGTTTCCATCTCTACTCCTCATACAATCCTCTCTTTCCTTGACTCTCTTAACAAAGTTTGGTATACTCACCCTTAATCTCCTCCCAGATCTCTTTCCCAATGTACCCGTTATTACTTCTCAAGTATTAATTCTGTCTTCCTCATTAAAGTCACATATGCTTATCTTAAGCTATCACCATGTGCTATGGGCTTTCAAGTCCTCATCTCTAGCTCAGATTTATTTCCTCAGATCCAAACTCATATGAAAAACTGGCTTTTATTGTGACATCTAACATGCAACTTAAATTTGCATGGCCTAAATTGAATATGTAATTCTCTCTGCTGAATTGACTATACCTCCTAATATTTTTCTCTCTCATTTCCTGAGGTGGATTTCTTGATGCCACGCCTCACTGGTCCTTTTCCTTCCCACTGCACAGTAATCTAAAGCAATCTCTAAATCCTGTGAATTATGTCTCCTAAATATCTCCTGTCTGTCTTTTCCTTTCTATCACCATGACCACCGCTTAATTCAGACCCTTATAATTGCTTACCTGTATTATGGCAATGGTCTCATCCCCAACAAGATTGGCTTTCTCCCCTACACTCTCCCTTCAATCAATCCTCCACTCTTCTCATATTTTGATTTTAAATGTTAAATCTGGTCAGGCCATTCCTTTTATTTGAAATCCTTCTGTGACTCACTAACTTTTCTCAGAATGAATTCTATCTTACTATGGCATTTAGTGTCCCTGCTCATATTTTTAGTTTGAGATCCCTACACTTGTCCCTTGCATCCTATAATTCAACCACACTAAATTGCTTGCATCCTCTGAATGAGTATTTGCACTTTTGTACTATTCACTGGTTCATTAGTCTATATTAGGCGCCATCATTATGCAGCATTCATCACAGTGTTTCAGGACTTTACAAAATTAGAAACATTATGTTATCCATGTAACCTCAGACTTAATAACATGCATAGCACATACTAGGACCTCAATAAATGTCCAGTGAATTAATAAAACCTATATTTTATTACCTATTCACTTTTTTACTCTCTTATTACTGGATGTGTTACTAGTAATAAGAACACAATTAAAGCGTGTGTGTGTGTGTGTGTGTGTGTGTGTGTGTGTGTACACAGTCGTGCATTGCTTAATGATAGGGCTATGTTCTGAGAAATGCACCATTAGGCAATTTTCTCATTGCATGAACATTATAGAGTGTACTTGCACAGAACTAGATGGTATAGGTCAATCACTCAATGTGGCCTCTTAATGCAATCAAGTGATCAGTTAAAGACGAGGTTTATGAGGCTGTTGCGGGTGTAACAAAGCATACAATTTTACAGCAAGCGTTTTTTGACTAGAAGGAAAACCCTATAAAATAATGATAAAATGGTAAAGTTAAATAAATAAGTAAACCAGTAACATCATAATTATCATCCCAAGTATTACATGCTGTACATAATTGTACATGCTATACTTTTATAAGATGGGCGATGAGATATATTTGTTGTACAACAGTATCACAACAAATACATGAGTAAGGAATTGAGCTACAGCATTATGACGACTACGACGTCAATAGGTGATAGGAATTTTTCATCTCTATTCTACTCTTATGGGATCATTGTCATATATGTGGTAATTTTGATGGAAATGCTATGTGGAATATATGTATATATATACACACATATATAAATACATATGTATATATAAATATAATATGTATCTACATGTGTCTTTATATGTGTATACATAAATGTACATATATATATATATATATATAAACTTTCTATAGGCAAGGCACTGTTTTCAGTGTTTTATACATGTTAACTCATTTAATCCGTACAACTATGTATTCCCCAAAATTAAGGCAAAGAGATTTCATACAATTTGTCCAAGACCAAAAAGACAATAAGTTGTGGAATTCGGATTCAATCCCAGACAGTCTGTCTCTAGAGTCCGTAACCAATCATAAGGAGAAAAAAAGAAGAGTGTATTTTATAGATAATTCAGAATGCATTACCAAGCCCTAAATTATCAATAGTTAAAATATACTCTTGCCATTTAGATGTCACGTGACATAAAAGAGCAAACTATATTCTAAAAATTAATCTTCATTTCTCTGACTCACATTGCTGTATTCAGTTTTTAATGTTTCCTCCTCAGGTTTATGTTTTCTTCTTTGGCTGGCTCTCATCTTCTCTATATTTTTCATCACAGCTACCATTTATATATGAACCAGTTCAATTATGGATAACAGCTTTACACATTCAGAAATCCTGGCTTTCCTGATTCCCAAAGACTGAAGCTCATCCTTCAAGTATTACTAAAGCTAATGTTTTCTTATTCTAGCACACTTATTCCTAAACTCAGAAGAAATTATTTCAGTGTTGTCTTTTGCTTTTGTCTTACCTAGGGCAGCTGGAACAAAATGCAATAGACTGGGCAGTTGACACAACAGAAATTTTATTTCTCACAATTCTGGAGGCTGGAGAGCCCTTGATCAAGGTGCCAGAAAGGTAGGTTTCATTTTTGGGGAGACACAAACTTTCAGTACACAGCAAACCTGAAGAGGAGAATGAAACAAAAAAAAGTTATATGTCAAAGCCCTAGCCCCCAATGTGATGATATTCAGAGAGAATGCTTTTGGGAGGTAATTAATTATGTTTAGATGAGGTCATGATGATCCAATCCTCATGATGGGATTAGTACCTTCCAGAACTGTGAGACATAAAAAAATTTCTGTTGTGTCAACTGCCCAGTCTATTGCATTTTGTTCCAGCGGCCCTAGGTAAGACAAAAGCAAAAGACAACACTGAAATAATGAATAGAAATATCAATGATTTGTGTAGATGCCTAATGTCCTAAAATAATTTGGGTTTTCAAAAGCATATAATTTTAATAGCAGTATTTTTCCTATGCAAAGTATGGTTTCACATATAATTAACGCAGAGCTGTTATTTCTGAGAAATAGTTATTAGATGGGTATGAATATTATGGTCAATGATAATATCTTTAGGAGGTTTAGACAGTTACTTGCATAATGTTTGTCTATTTGGGGGATTCGATCACTCTCTCTTGCCCCAATTCTTTCCCTAACCTGAGTTCCCCAGAGCTTAAATCAATTAACCAGCAAAGAGTTGTAACAACCAGAAATTCACTTTACACTTTAAAATTATGAACCTGCTAGAGGGTGAAGAAGGTCACTGAATTTTGTTACCAGGACACAAAATGTATGCTGTATGAAGTGATAAATGATTGACTATAATATAATTTCTCTGTTATTTGAAACCTTATAGAAATTTTTCCTAAAAACATTTTACTACATCTAATGAAACTGAAGACTCCTAAAAATAAGAAATGGTTTGGATCTCTTATGTTTTAAACTCAAACAAGCTGCCTTATTTAAATGGGTATAATCAGTTAAATGCTTAAAAACAAATGCTCTGTAGACAACACAATCTACACATATGTTTGCTGAAGTACATTGATATGATGACATATACTCTTTGAATTCAGAGGATAGAGATTGCTTCTGTTGTTTTATGTTAGGGAGCTGTACCATACATATTCTTTATTTTGTACTGGGGATTAAACCCAGGGCCATTCTAACTCCCAGGCCTTTACATATTTTATTTTGAAACACGATCTTACTAAGTTACTGAGGGCTTTGCTAAGTTGCTGAGGCTGGCCTCGAACCTGTGATCCTCCTATCTCAGCCTCCCAAGTACTTGGGTTACAGGTGTGTGCCACTACATCCAGCTCACTATAACACACTCTAATAAGCAATTGCTATTTATTTTGTTATGTTTTTCAGTCCTAGGCTAATACAGATGATGTAGTAAAAGAATTGTTTTTTTTTCCAATATTTCTGACAGCACTGTTATTTATGTTCTTTTCATAGAATTAGAACTTTTCTTTTGATTTCTCAACTTCAACTTTTTCTTTCACTACTGAGTTTGTTTTGGCATAAGAAGAGGTTAATGTGAACCTGAGGGGGAGGGTGGGGGAGGGAATGGGGAGGGAATCGGGGAAGGGGTCAAATGAGAATTGTGTGCAAATATGTTGTTAACAATTTGTACTTAACAAAGATGTATGCTATATTGCACGAGTTACTACAATAAAAAAATTTAAAAAAAAAAAAAAAAAAAAAAAAAAAAAAAAAGAAGAGGTTAATGGAATGCTTGGTTCTTTTCTTGCTCCTCCATTGGTCTTTGATAATCATTGTATGTCCAGTCTACTTTCCCTCAATTTGGGAGGACTTTTCATGTTCTTGAATAATGAATTCTTAGGACTGAACCTATGTACGCTTTAAAACAGCAAATACCCATTTCACTACACTTGAAACCTGGGGAACTTCCAACTCTGGTGGTTCCTATGGGCAGTCTTTGTGTTTTCTTTGTATATACTTAGCAGATCTTTGGAATTGGTAAGAGCAACTGTATATATGTTCTTATTTGGAGAAAATAAATTGGTTTCTTTCATCTAAGCAAATGACCTTGTTTACAGTTGTTATCTGGATTCAATTCTTTTAGTAAAAGAAAAAAGAAAAAGTGTTCTTTATAGTTAAGTCTACTTGGGTTGTCATCTTCCCGCTTCTCTCTGCCTCTTCATGGGAATACATTGCTTTGTTTTCTCATGTCACACTTTTCTGGACCCATTTGTTTTAGCAATCTTTGTGGAATTCTAAATATCTCCTGATTCTCAAATATGTGCATAATTTTCCAGTCCATATCCAAAATATGAAGGGAAAATGTCATTGGACTAGTTCTCACAATAAATAAAACATGTATGTATTTGTTGGAGGGAAAGAGGTAATGAATTTTAAAAATATCATCAAGTCTTGAAGGAGTTATGATTTACAGATATAATAACTAAATATTATTTATCATTTTGTTGTTTTGATTTCTTTGTTTTCTGGGCTTTGAAGTTGCTAGCAGCCTAAAAAGTTAGACTAAGTCTTTGAAAACTGTTTTCAAAATCACCCCCAAGAAGGTGTTGAGTCACAGAGAACACACCTTTTCACCTTTTCATGAATCAGGATAAGTCAGTTTGACTGATTCACTGTCTGACCACGGGGCAAAGTATAAATCATGTAGGAAAATGTCAGTTGAAATGTTAGTGCACTTTAAGGTCATCTGTTGAATTTTTAGTGTCTGTATCATCTTCAAAAATCCCCAGCACTAAAAACAGTTGTAAAATGATGAACATTTACTCTTCATTATCTCTCTTTAGAAATGTGTATGCTATGGCATATTCAAATCCACCTCAGAACAACTAGAGTGAAAATTAATGCAAAGAAAAAAATCAGTGGAATTTAGTGCTGTTTTATCAGCAGATAGAAATAAATTTTGCAATGATAAAACTCTGTCGCTACTCTCCTCCAAAATAAACAAAAAAGCAAAATAAATAAATGAATATACAAAAACAAACAAACAGAAAAACTGCAAGGATTTTATACAGTGGCAAAAAGCTAAGATATAAAGTAATGTCAGCTGGGAGGCTGAGACAGAAGGCTTGCAGGTTTGAGGCCAACCTCAGAAATTTAGCAAGACCCCCAGCAACTTAGCAAGACCCTCTTTCAAAATAAAAAATAAAAAGAGATGGGGGGTATAGCTCTAAGATACCGTAAGATAGAATGTCCTGAGTTCAATTCCCAGTACCAAAAAAAAGGAAGTCATATTTGTCCATAAGACTAGCCAAGATACTATGTTAATCTAGGAGATGTGTAACATTTTGGCAACAATTCAGAAGGCAGTTTCTTAAACATTTGCATCAGTAAATATTCTTTTGAACAATATGCTATCAGACTATATTTAGTGAACAGTGCTTATAATATATAGGAGTCAGGCCAACAAAAGAATCTGAAATAATTTTAAAAATATTTCATAAAGCAATTCAACATTTTTTCCATTAAAAATAAGCATAAAATACAAGATATAAATGATATGGATGACAATTACTATCTAAATGAAGTAGTAACATGGTAAAGGAAAACAGTGGTAATTATTTTAGCTAACATTTTGGAAAACTGAGTATGTGGTGCTACCTAAAACTTTCTACCACAGCAAATTTAAGGAGCAATTATAACAATTTATCAAGCATTTGCTGAACTCTATATACAATATGCTATGCACTGTTAAATGCCATTAAAATGTAGCAGTTCAAAATATTTGGGCCTTTGCAAAACTCCCAACTTTAAAAATACATTAAAGTAACAATAGAATCCAATTATAAAATAGTTGACTATTATCTTGAAGCCATTAAGGTAGAAAATCTACTCTTGTTAAAATAAGAAATGAATCATTGCTATCCACTGACTATTACTACCACTTAAATGCAGCCTTCACGAGTAATAGGACTTTTTGGTACACACCACTCTATCTTCCACATCTAGATGAGTGCCTGGCACATAATAGGTACACAGCCAATGTGTGCTGAATGAAGATCAATATCTAGAATTGGCAGCCAAATTAAACTAACAATAGCACCTTATAAGCCAACTGTGAAATGGCTCAATAGGAATGGGAGTACTCTGAAGGCTACTAAAGCAACACTGAATGAAAAGCATTGTGGTTTACAAACACTACGAAGAACTATATTTCCAGTTCCACATTCAGAGGATACTTATTTTTATATATAAACCACTAAGAAGATGGTTAGTTGTAAAAGCTAGTTTTCTAGGGCTGCTATAGCAAAGTGCTGTAGACTTACTGGGTGTCTTGAACAACAGAAATTTATTTCCTCATGGGTCTGGGAACTACAAGTCCAAGATCAAGATATCAGCAGGATTGGTTTCTTTTGAATCCTTTCTCCTTGACTAATGGATTACCATCTCTTTCCTGTGTTTTCACATGATCTCCCTCCAGTGTTTCTATGCCATAATAGCCTCTTTTTAGAAAGACATCACTCAGATTGGCTTAGGACCAACCTAATGGCCTCATTTTAACTTAATCACTTCTTTAAAGACACCATCTCCAAATATGGTCATATTCAGAAACACTGCAGATTAAGACCTCAGTGTATGAATTGGGGGGAGCACAATTCAACCCATAATACCATATAGCACACAAGATGAAATATGGTTATATGAAAAGTGAGCAATATATATGAAATCTTAAAATACAATTTAATGTGTTTATCATCTACTTAATTTTCAAGGACCACAAAGATGAATGTAAAGATAACAAGATAAAGCCAAGCATGGTGGTAAATGCCTATAGTCCCAGTACTTGGGAGGCTGAGACAGGAGGATCGCAGGTTTGAGACCACCTTCAGCAATTTAGTGAGACTTTCGGCAACCTAGCCAGACCCTGTCTCAAAACAAAAATATATAAAGAACTAGGGGTGCAGTTTAGAGGTATAATGCTTCTGGGTTCAACCTCCAGTTTTAAAAAAAAACATAATGAGACAATGTATGAGTACAAAATAGCAGTAAAAGTTAAATTCAAGAGTGCTGAAGGGACTTGGAAAAAAGACATATTCAACATAGGTGTCAGAATATTTCATTTTTTTAAAGCTTCCTAAAAGGGCTTCAAAGGTCTAGAAGAGTTAATTTTTCTATAAGAAATGATAAGTTTATCTCTTCTAAACCAAAACCAGTCTGTTAACTTGTTTATTCCCTCATTATGAAATTGTATAATTGTGGTACTCTAGTATATGAGGTAAGTAGATATTTAATGTATAAGGGGGAGACATAGCCCATGTAAAATGGAAAAAGAGTCAAATTTGCTAATTTTATACATATAGTTAAAGCCAGGAAACATTATTTTCATTTTCCAATTTTTGTCAAATTAGTTGTGGGTAAAGTTGGAGCCTTCCAGGTACTATGCCAATTTGTCAATTACAGAAAAAATTACTTCAAATTATAATTATACTAATGTAATTATCCCATATTATGTGATAAAATAATTTTGTTATATTTCATTGTGCTTTCATATTGTTTTATAGGAAGAATGAAAAATTTCCAAAGATTTTATGATGAACAAACATGAAAGTCAGGATGAGTTTTCTGGACAAACAACAAATAAATGAATTCTAACGGAAAAGAGTAGTCAGACAATGACGTGTATAATATGTCTTATCTGGATTCATGAAAAGGTGAAAAAGTGTGTTTCTGTTACTCAGCACCTTCCCTAAAGTAATTTTGGAAACAGTTTTCAAATATTTCTTGCAATCTTTTTAGGCTGCTCGAAATTGAAAATTCTAAAATGAGAAATCACAAAATGCTGCTTAATACTGTTGAATGTTTACCCCTTTAATATCTATAAAAAAATACAAGTGGTGAATGGCCAAATCCTTCTTTCCTTCCCAGCATGCTCCTGAGCAGGGAGCTAACCAAATGCCAGATCTTTTTCTGAAGTCAAGATATGAAGCCTTAAAAGAAAATTCTCTGTGTTAACTCAAGTAGTGATTACATTATGATGAGTGTTTCTTGACCCCACTCTTCCATGCATTTCCTCAAGTAATGACTTCAGGGACTAAATTGATGGCCATACTTAAAGGATTAATCCAATAAAGGATAATTTGCCCTCACATTTGACATATAAAGCATTTTGTTTTCTTCATTGGAAGACCTACAAGTCTTTAGAGTTCCAAGCATAAGACCTTTGGACTGAGGGCTGGGAAAGGGATTAGGAAACTTTTGTTTTAAGAGCCAGATTTAAATTGCTTAATTTGAAAGGTCAGTAACATGGGTTAAAGTGAATGAGTATAAACTGTTTCTATAGCTTATAACAGTTAGATCTGCCTTTTGAGCTCCATAAAAACTTAGATTTAATCCCTAATTATATACCAAAGAGAGTTCAGAGCCAAAGTAATGCTGAGTCCAGACAAAAGCAAGTCGCAATGGTGGGACAGGGAACAAGGATTGTTACAAAGGTTTACAGCATGAAGAATGACTTCTGGGGAAGTGACTTAATAGGTCCAAATCCATAATTGAATCTCATCCCAGTAAATCAAGCATTTATTCACCCTGTGGCTGATTTAGAGTTGGTCTACAATAACAACTGAAGACCAAAACTATACAAAAATAAAACTTATTCATTAATCAATTTGTTAGTTGGGAATATTGAGGCTTTGACTTACATTCCCTCAATAGACTTTAATGAGAGATAAATGGAACATGTCAAAGAAAAGGACTTGAGACTTTAGAGACATCGTTGATTACCCTATTTATTTCATACTTCATGTGTAATTCATCAGGAAATATCATTGTTCTACATTTAATTTATATCAGAATCTGAGCATTTCTCAGCACACACTCCCACAGCTACCAGCCTGGTCCTTGCCACTACTCTCTTCATTACCTACTGGTCTCTTTCTTTCTGTATAGAATATTTTCAACTAAGCGACAGAAGTGGCCTTTAAATAATGAAAATCATGCCAGATGATACTAAAAGAAAATTACTTGAGATCTAGTTGATCTGAAAGGAAAGCCTACAGGAGGAGATGTTACCTGGTACCTAATTGGAAGTAGCACACTCTGAAAGGGGAACAGCTGTGAGCACAGAGACTCGGAAGGATAGATTTCTAAGGTGGTGACTGTAACTTCAAGCAATTTAGGTTCACTGGTCACTGATCAAAAACCTGGAGAGTCTAGAGAGGAGGTAATGTCTTAGAAATCTTTGACTAGGACCTCCCTTTCTAGCGCCAATCATAATCCTAAAAGACATAATGAATGCTGAAATCCTGAAAGATCAAAATTCCTAAAGTCTAAGATCCCTAAAATCTAAAATCCCCCAAATCACAATCATAAAAGATTAATTTCTTAGTTGTGGAAATCCTGAAAACTCAAATTCCGAAACCTCAACTCCTGTTGGGAAAAAAAAAAAAAAAGCTTCATAAGAGGATTAGAAAGCCAAATGCTGGGGAAGGAATGAATGTATTTTCTGTTGTAAGCAAGATAGGTTCACATTATCAGGCAAATCGAATACATAGAAACTTGGTAAACCATTCATTATCTTGGTTATGTCTGTGAAGGTGTTTCCAAATGATATTAGTGTGCAAATTTCAATGGACTAGGTAAGAAAGATTCAATGTTTATAAAATAGGGATATATTCTCCCAGGAGAGGCATGTCTTAAATAGTTGGGGGTGGGGGAAGGGCGGGGCAGCTATTCATCATGATGCTCTGGGCTTTCCTTACAGATGAACTATATCTTGAATCATTTTCTTCTAGGACCATCTGACAAGCAATAATATGGCTTACTACATAGTTGGTTATCATGGAAATTGACCATAGCTTCTGAAATACCTTAGCACAATTGCTCATAATCTATTCCTATAATATATTATTTTTCATATGTTGAATTTTCTTCTTTTAGGTACTTTTTTAGTTTTGTTTTTTAAAATTATGTTTCAAACTTACAAACAGTAACAATTTATGTCTCACAGTTCTGGAAGCAGGGAAGTCCAAGATGAAGGCACCAGCGGGTTGATTGTCTGATGAGGGATGCTCTCTGCTTTCAAGATGGTTCCTTGTGGCTCCATCTCATGGAGGGGTGAGCGTCATGTTCCTATATGGCAGAAGCCCTTTGAGAAGGTACTAATTCATTAGCTCTCATGACCTTATCACCTCTTAACGACTCTACCTCTTTATAATATTGCATCAGGGAAGTTTTTCTTTCTTTAGTGTCTTTTCAGCATTGCTCTTTACGGCTCCCTATGCTGTGTATTTCATTTTTGCATCATTTTCCAAACTAGAGGTCTAAATTGTGTAGACTTTTAGAGGGGGTCTAATTAACTTTATGCATTTCTTCCTTGGATTCAACTCTAGAAAACTGCATTATTACAACATTGACTTTGTGTGTAAGCATTGTGTTTGTACGTAAAAATATCAAAACTTCCTCAGTAAATGAAGAGATGGACTTTTTATAATCTGCTTTTGTGAAAGATAAAATTTCATGAGATCTCAGCTTTTTGGACAACTGCATATGGAGTGGTGACCGACTGCGGTTTTGGATCAATCTTGTCAAAAGACTTAAGTTGTCTATCATGGTATTTCAGATGACTGCAGTTAAAAAGCTGAGTGAACACGATTCCTAGCCATAGTGATTGATATGTGTTCATGCATTCCACTTCTTCACATGCAGTTCATCTGCTTGTATTTATTATACCCATGTGACTATCGTTTATATACCTGAGTATTTATGCTTGCAAAAATATGTATGTTACTATTGCCTATTTTATTGTGTAGTGACCTGTGAAATATTCTGGCGTGATTTTATGTTCCAGAAATGAATCAACATTTTTTATTGGTGCATGGTAATAATACATCTTGATGCAGTTCAGGGTGATAGAGGTATACATACACACAGCACTCGTGGAACCCTTCCTCAGTTCCCACCTCACTTTCTCTCCCTTCCCACCTTCCTGTGCTCCACACAGTGATTGGCTTTGATAAAATTTTTAAAAATGTAAGTGTTTTTAAGGAATTTTAAATTATTTCCAGAACTATATTTTGAGAATTTTGATCTTTCAGGAGATCGACACTCAGAATTATCATTCTTGGGATTATGTCTTTTGAGATTATGTCCCAAACTCATTTACTTTACCTTATTCTGCCTTGATCAAATCCTTTGGAAAGCCTAAAAGTTGAGACCCCTTCCAAAACAAATTCTTGGGAGTCTCAAGTAGAATTCAGACCAAAAGCACCATCCTAAGATTTATCTTTCACTCAGAAAAGGGAGACCTAGCACATTTCTAATGGAATGTAAAATCCTTTAAGGCCTGAGAAGCTGGTTAGGATACTTTCCCATAGAAACAGGTATCCATTTGTGTCTGTGCCTTGTTACTTTAGGATTTAGTGGTAGGTGAGATCTCATGTGCCAGGGCCTGCTCAGTTTCATTATCACTATGGGAGTCACCACTGCTCTGTGTCTCTACTTGCCAGACCTTCCCAATTCAAGATTTTTATATATGCAACTGCACTGCCTATATTTTCTATCTCAAGGTATTCTTCTCCCCCTCCCACTACCACTTCACCATCGTTCCTACCAATCTCCTGGAGCAACAGTGAGTAAGATGTTACAAATGTGATAGGCTCTCAAATATATCAACTGTTGCAGAGATATATGATATGTGATACATAAGTAGAGATTCTCTTTGTTTTATGATGGGCTAAAAATCATATAGATTAAAATGGAAAAGGAAAATAATGAATGATGAAAACACAGTGTTAGTCTTTCTTATATATCAAGCCATGGGGACTTGGAACAATAATGATCTATTGACTCACACTTTGGTGGGTCAGAAATGTGGGCTAGATTTAGCAGGACTAGCTCATCAATATGACTTCTGTTTTATAGCCCTTCATTCTCTAAGTTGTTAGCTCAAGCTTCATCACATAGCAGTGATAAGATTCTTAAAGAGCAAGAGAAACTGCCAGGCCTTTTGCAGTCTAGGCTCAGAACTCGCAAACTATTACTTCTGTCAGAGTTAGTTAGATAGAAAGTGTCCCCTAAAGGGCTCATCTATTAATGTTTGGAGCTGATGTAATGAGTAATGAGGGTTGTAATTATCAAGGATTTATCTGGGTGGTAGCCTGGGCGAGTAGGGTGTGGCTGGAAGGGGTGGTTTCCTGGAGGAGAGACCTTAGGGAGTGTATATGATTCCTCCTCCTCTTGCTTTGTCTTGCTTCCAGTCTCCATGATGTGAGGAGCACAGCCTATGTACTCTCCCTCTCTCCGCCTCCTGCCGCCATGCTTTGAGATCCATGGGCCCTGGCCTCACATCGACTAAACTGTGAGCAAATAAATATTCTTTCCTCAAAGTTACATGGTCAGGTCTTTATGGCTGTAAGAATGCTGACCGGAACACTTCCATGATATTCTGTTAAATAAAGAAATTGACAAGGCCAGCTCATACTTAAGATGTGGGAAAATAGGGTCCATTTCTTAAGAGAGGATCTAAAAACCAGGGGCTATTTCAAAACATAACATGCCTTAATCATGCCTAAACACTAGAGATAAGAAGCCAAAGCAAGATCAGACAGGAACTGATAAGGTATATTAAGAAATTTGAACTTTACCTTGAGGTGAAAAGGAAATGTTGGAATGATTTGATCAGACAACTGACATGATTAAATGTATGTGCTAGAAATATTGCATCAACTGAAATATGGAAACTGAATTAGGATGGGTAAAAGAAAAGTGAGTACAAAGGAAATAGTACTGTTTAGAAACTTATTATGATGATCCAAGCAAAAGATGATTTGACCTATATAGTGGTCATGAGAACAGAGAAAGATACAGAAATTGAGGAGACTGAACCGTTTGAATCCCTGTAAAGATGGTAGGGAACATAAGTGGGTAAAGAAATCAAATAATAATAATGGAACTTAAAACAATAATTTTCACTTATACCTTTAGCTTATCTGTCTTCTGAGTTTTTCAGAACCTGTGCTAATATTTGAACTGTGCAGATGGTTCCCTATTATTAAGCAAAATTGCCTTTAAATTTGTTCAATTATAATATTTGTATAATTACATAATTAATGGGTCAGTAATATAGCATGGCACATAAATAAAAACTTATTCTACATTATCAATAATGCTTGTTTAGAAGCTGGAAATAGGTATATGGTTTGCTTCCTAGTATTTTATATTAAATAGAAGATCCAGGTCTTCATAATGAGCCAAGAAGAACAACTAGTATCCTATTAGAGTTTTGATTTCTTAATGAGCTAACAATATTCACCGATAAAATTAGATGTTTCTGGTCGACCTATTTTTCATGGTTGCTACAATTTATATTCTATACCCTGTTAATTTTCTGACAAAGTAGATTTCATTTTCACAACCAATATAATACTGTTCCATTCAGGATCACTAGCTTCATATTTTTTAGTAGTTGTAGAATAATTGTTCTCTTGTATAGTAGTTTGGCATTGATTGTTTCCTTACAAGGTTTTCTACCATGATGTAGTTTTAGAAGATAACACCAGTTTATACTGAAACCATAGGATAACATTTTACTCCCAGCAAGGACGTTTTCTCCCTCTTTGCTGTTTCATTTTTGCCCAAGGGGAATACTTGCACAAATGAAAGCCACTTCCACTATTCATTAGGTATCTATTGAACAGTCCTACCTTCTGTCAGAACATTTAGCTAAGATATAAATCTAACAACAAGGTGAATTGTGTATTTTGGTATGCAATTGGCGTCTAATTTTCATGTAGACCATTTCTGAGCTTAAGTGATATTCATATCACCTTTCCTTTTATTCACATTTATCATTATAAAAGGAAATTAGAAGTTTTAAGATGTTAGTGTCAGCAGGGAGGAGATGTTGTGAAGGCTATTATCTTCATATATGCTAATATATCAAACACTTTTCTTCATTTGACATTAAGAAAATACAAGAGTGATGCCTGGTAAAGTTGAGTGGAGACTAAAGTTTCACCTTCAAACAATAATTTTATCTCATCCCAAACTTGAAATAAATCTTAGTAATGCCCTCAGTCTCTTCAACAAATTATCTCACATTAGAAAGCCAACTAAATATAAAACAGCTGTGTGCACATCATTCTGCTTGATTGTACATTTCAGTCCATAATGTGAGTAGCCTTGTATGCATACTGAATAATCTATACCCAGAGGGTTGTTTGGATGGTAGCTGATAGATTTATATTGTATCGATTGAGAAAGTTTGAGAAAGTAGCTCCCCAAACTACAGTAATGAGAAACAATATTATGGTTGTTTAGCTACTTGTGATTTACCATGGTACTAAAATGTATGTTTACTTCAAATGGACAAATTAAGGATTACTGGATTCTGGATAAAGCTGCAAATCTCTTTGAGGATCCGAGAACAATATTTCCAAATGCAACTTTGTTTCAAAGTTAACCTTGGCTTTCAGCTAGATCTCATTTGACTGGAAGGTTTGGAATCTTACCCTACTCCAGAAAATCTTGCTTTTAGCAATACGCACATACATACAAACAGATTGGAAGAGTGACCATTTATTTCTAGAAGGTGGTCATTGTGCCTATTTCAACCATAGCTACTATTAGCATGTTAGTATATAGTAAATGCTTAAGAAATGTTCATTTTTATCAATTGAGCAATTAATTAGTATCAAAAGATACTAGAATTTTAAAACTGCATGATAAATTTGAGAAACTATACATCTGATAGAATAGTTCCATGGGTAAATAACTATGTTTTTTAATCCAAATTCAAAATTAGGGTCATTTAATGAGTTTCATGAGCTTGGACAAGTTGAGTAAATTCTCTGTGCCTCAGTATCCTTCTCTGTAAAATAGGTCTATTAATAGATGCAAGACATGTGAATAATAACAGACATATATAAGGATTAAATAAATACCAGCTAATCATAATGATGATGATTCATAAACATCTCATTTTAAACTTCCATATTAATCACAGGTCTCATCTGAAAAATAGAAGCAACTCTGAGTATCTAAGACAAAGGAAATTAAATACAGAGAATTGCTACATAGGTCATGAAAAATCTAAGAGGCAAACAGGGCATAGTGAAGCAATTGAGAGATTGGCAAAAGAAGACATTTGTTATAGTACTGGACAAGAAGGCCAAGGGGAGGCATACATGCAACTGGAATGGGAACTACGGCGTCAAGGCCACCTAGGGGAACCAGGAATCATGCAGGTCTCTATACAAGGAGCTGAGGTCATAGAGCCCTAAAACCAGGAAACAAAACAAAGTGAAGTGATGTCCAAAGTGACCTCAGCCCCTATTGTGCAGTGGCTAATATTGCTAGAAGGCTGACAAAGAAAGCTTGGAATTGCCCCCTGTAGGGGTCCGCCACTTCACAATAGAATGCAGAGCAGGAGAAGTGTGAGGAATGGATTTGAGAGCCAATAGACCAAGCACTTGTACAATCCCACATTGTGTGCTACCTTGAATTATTATTTTACAGGCCTCTCTTTCTTACTAGAGTATGATTTCTTTGGCAAGTGAGCCTAGGTGTCTTTTTTTTTTTTTGTATTCTCAATCTCTTTCTCCTGCCAATACTGTGCTGTGCACATTATAAGTGTTCAGTTGTGATTATTGGTGAAAATTTTTTAAGCTCACTGAATTTCTTCTAGGATATAATTATTTTCTCTATTTGAACAGAGGATATTAATCAATTATGTGTGCAGTTCTTAGGCAAGACATGCCTTCTTACTAAGATGCAAAGATAACTGCATGGCAACATAATAGCTAAGATTCAGCAATATATGCAAACTGGTTGCTTAAAGCTTTTTGTTTAGCAATCCTACTTATTTTTATAATGCCCTAATTTGCTCAGTGACAAATAAGCCTCTTCTGAAGTAAAGCAAAACTATGTCATAATTGATATGTCAAGGGTAGAAGTCCAATGCCATAGGTTTCAGACTTCTAACTTTATAACGGAAAGTAAAAAATAGGATTTCTATTATGACCCAGCTTGTGTACATGCACAACTAAAACAGAAGTTAGAAAAAGATACAATACGTTTTACTCCATTTTTAAAAAAAAATGCTGATTGAACCCATTAAATTGACTTTCCAACTCACTTATAGGTTACAACCCATGGTTTCAAAACAGTAGTCTAATTGAGATGGGAAGTGTACGCTGTTATAGGTTCCCATCTTCTTTGTTGACAGAGGTAATAAAGAGCCCAAGCACCCCCTCCATTTATAGGAGAAGTTGAAGAGCCAGAGCTAGAAGGCCCAGAATAAGGAGAACACCCCCTCTCTCCTGCCCACCATATACCTGTGGTTTTCAGCTATAAACAATTTGGCCAAGTCAAGTTTCCTTAAAGTAAAGGTATAAAATACGGAATGAAGCAGGTAATTCTGTCTTAGACTTTGCATTTCTTACAATATAAAACCTTTCATCAGTCTCTGTGGTTACTAAAGTTTTCTTCCTGTGATTAACACAAGCAATGCATAGTCTGGCCCATACTGGAAAGAATTCTTTTGTGTTTGTGTGTGGTACTGGGGATTGAACCCAGGGGCATTCTACCTCCGAGCTACACTCTCAGCCCTTTTTATTTTATTTTTTTGTGTTGGAAATGGGGTCTCACTAGGTTGCTGAAAGTTTCACTAAATTGCTGAGGCTGAACTTGAACCTGTGATCCTCTCAGCCTTCCAAGTACTGGGATTATAGGCGTATGCCATCACTCCTGGTTAACTATTTTTATGTTTCTACATAGAAGTGAGACATGTGGAAATACCCCTACCATTTTATTTATTTATTTATTTATTTATTTATTTATTTATTTATTTATTTATTTATTTATTTATTGTGGATTGAACCCAAGGGCATTCTACCTCTGAGCTATACCCCCAGCTCTCTTTATTTTTTGTTTTGAAACTGTCTTGCTACATTGTTGAGGCTGTCCTCAAACCTGCAATCCTCCTGTCTTAGTCTCGCAAGTTACTGAGATTATAGGCATGTGCCACAATGCCTAGCTTGGAAAGTATTCTTCATTATGTCAAATCCTGAAAAACAAATCTAAATGAACTAGCTAAAAGTCATAGTGGGAAGTAAGCTCAATACAAGTTGGCAACATATTATTATTAATAAAATCAAGAAGGCATCTATTATAGTGAAAATAAGGACTTTTGCCTTTTGAGTATCATCTCAGTTTCTGGTGGTTCAAAAATCACATTTTAAGAAGTTCTGTTTTCTCACAAACTTCAGGATTTCTCTCAAGCTGTCTGAAAACAAAATATTTTTGTTCCTTAAACACAGCTGGCAAATTTGAAAGTGTTACACACAATTGGCCGTATGTCAAGAGATACATAGAGCTTAATGCATGTTATGTGGCTTTAAAATAAGATACTTAATTAAATGAAGAATCCAGCAACATTGAGGAATGTGAGTGTAATATTTTGGAAACTTCCTCATGAATTCTCAGGCAAATTTTTTAATAGATTTTTAGTGCTAGAGTAAAATTACCCATTCCTTATTGCCATCCCAGTGCACATAATAAATACAGTGTTGGAATGATATACAATTCACAGTAGACAAATTCATCCCATAGGCAACCTTTAGCTGAGTATAAAATTTGACATACTGTCTTCCAGACAAAGTCAACTCCTAAAATAGTTATGCTTATGGAACGAATGGATAAAGGGCATGTTAGATAATCTAAAAAAATAAATTTCTGTCTTTGGAATACAATCAAAAGCTACCTGAGAAATAAAATGCAGTTTACCCATAATTAGCAGCACTGCAGAGCTTAAGTACTGCATTCTGGTTATAACTCTAGTTCTGTCATTTAATCGTGCACTTCGGGGAAGTTGCTTAACTTGTCTGACCCTCATTTTCCTCATCAGGAAAGTGAGAATAATAAGAGTATGCCGCACAGAGTTGTTGCAAAGATGAAATGACATTATATTTGGAGCAGGGCTTACTTCACTGCCTGAAACAGGGAAAGATACCAGTAAATTTTGTCAGCAATAATAAATGTCCATGCTCTAATGAGAATGATGATGATGATTTGCATGCATTTCACTTCTCTGAGCTCAGCCTTGTGCTGCTTGTCCTGTTGCATGATTGCTGGTAGCCGGAGACACTGCTGGATATCTACAGATATGCCAGAGGCATATTACCAAGAATTGTGTGTATACCCATATTCATATAAGATCAGGATGCATCTGTTTCATTCATAGAGATTTATTCTGAAAATCTCATCTTCACCAAATGACTTATCACATTTTTGAGAGTAGTTTCATGGTGTGGCTGAATGACAAAGAAAAGATGCATCCACTTTATTCTTTATCCATTCTGACTTGACAGGCTCAGTTACCCACTGCCACTGTCTGTGTACCCTATCACATCAGGAGCTGTAGAACATGAGTACACAGCTCCTATGGGGAAAGCCCAGTGGTGATAATGCTGAAATGCCATATGTGGAAATGATATAAAATCAAATTTAGGCAGAACAAAACAAACTGTGATTGTCACCTCACGCAGTGCAGTAAATGAAAAGACCATTAAAATCAATGAATTAGTCCCTAAACTCTCACGCTATGCAGATGAGATAAATTTTCTTATCGAGAGAGCAGAATCTGGGCTTGTTGACCCAAACACAGAAGTGTGCTTCTAGATCTTTGTATCAGTCCGACATTAGAGGGAATGAAGTTTGAGTAGCAATTCCTCAGGGTCGGAGAGCTAAAAAATATCTGCGAGTCTATGGGCTTCCACATATGAATACATTGAAATAACCTGCAAGTAGTGACAAAGTGTCTTATCTGCAAATCACTTATGGTGTTTTTTAGAACAGAACACTTTACTGTATCTTGACAAGGGACAATCTCCCCCATACACTTAGCTGTCGTGGGGCATTCTATTTCTGTGTTGTGAACACAGTTATCTGAGGGAAATGTTGAAGCCATATGATTTCCTCACATTCAGCTGGCATTGGATTGCTTCTTGGTGAAGAATAAATCTTGCTGTTACTTATTGTAAAGCGCTTTGCTTCAATTGAAACAGAGGTCATTTGAAGGAATTAAACATCTATTAAGTCACTTTCAAAATGCATTGAGTTTGGACATAACTTAAAACTTGTTATGAATGAAAATAAGTGATGTTTTCTACATTACCACCCAAATCAATTACAATTCTTTACAGGTTTAACAGCTGAAAAGTAAATAGGAAGTGAAAAGCAAATAGATTAATGGTGAAAATGATGAATTAATACTAAAAATAATAAATTACTCAGTATCATCTCTAAAATAAACCTCATAATACCACCAAACATATTGTGCTTTTGTAAAAATACTGTTAAGATAATAAACAACAAAACAGTTTTGTAATTTATTAAATGGTAAACTCTAGCATATTAATTTAATGTGTGGGTCGTTTTCTGCTTACTGAATATTTGTATAATTTTGTTTCAATTCTTAATATGTATTTTCTTATAATAAACAAGGTATTAATTTTCCTTATGCAATATATAGGTGGGCCAAATGTAATTTTTTAGAATATAAGGATAATTATCTTTACTCCAGCTCAAACAGATTTGCAAAACATTTTTTCAATTTATCCTGAAAAATATTCATAGCCCTTCCTTTATTCCCTTAATCTTATTTCTGATTTTGAAATTCTCTTTTCTAGTAAATATGCTCTTACCATGCCCTAGTATATTTTTTTCCCTAATGCTAATCTCTGGTTTAATATGAGAATTATATCTACCATTGATAATATAATTTAATGCCTGTGACAATACCATCTGTTAGAATTTGAATTGAAACTCTAATTCACTTCTATTATACTGTAGTGAACACCTGTCCATTAGGTTCTAGACTTAAGACCAGGGATGCATTCTGAATCATCATTGCAAAACTATCCAATGATGGCAAACAGACCATGCTTATCGGAATAAACTAATGGCAAAATCCTATTACCAATTCCCCAAAGTTATCTGGTCTCCTTTAAAAATTCCCATTTTCTTCATCTTGTAATGTAACTACATGAAGTGACTATTTTTTTCTAAAATTTGGTAAGTCTAAAATTATTCTTTGATAGGCTGCTGTGGAAACTGAGGCCAAATTGATTTGAACACAGATTGGGAAAAGTATAAATTTTTATGGTCATCTACAATGTTTGTGTGTATGCCTATCTAGATTATCTCTTAAAATACAGATTAAGGAAATGAATATTAGTCAACTGTCAAGTCTTTTATGTCAAGTATCGTATCATCCACCCCCCAGCTGTATTCTCTTACTGGGCCCTTGGGTATTGTTAAGAAGTATCATTCCCTACCTGCTACTGTCTGAATGTTTGTATCTTCCCAAATTCATATGTTGAGATGCTAACCTCAAAATTGATGGTATTAAAAGGTGGGGTCTTTATGAGTTATTAGGTCATAGCCAGGCATGATGGTGTGTGCCTATAATCCCAGTACTTGGGAGCCTGAGACAGGAGAATTATAGTTTTGAGGCCAGCCTAAGAAACTTAGTAAGAATCTCAGCAATTTAGTGAGACTTGTTTTCAGAATTTAAAAAATAAAAAGGTCTGTGGGCATTGTTCAGAGGTAGAATGGCCCTGGGTTCAATGCCCAGTACCACCCCCCCCCCAAAAAAAAGAGTTATTTGGTCATGGTGGAAGAGCCCTCATTAATAAGGCTACAGTAGTCCCCTCTTAACTGCATAGGGTATTTTTCAAGATCCCCTGTGGGATTCTGGTACCACCAACACTACAAAATCCTGCATTTATTACTTTGTTTTCCTCATATATACCTTCATTAATTTAATATTTTTCACAATTCTAAGGATAGAAGATTTAGTCTTACCACACACCTTAGAAATCTCAATATGTGATTATTTACCTGTCCTTACTGTTTGAGAACTTTCACCTTTTCACTTAAAGGAAACACTTTACAGCTTCTCTTGGCATATGTGAATTGCCAACATCAATACTCTTAGGCTTTTGAACAGAGGCACTGTAATACTGACACAATCAACCTGAGAATTAAGAAACCTACTCAAAGACTAACAGCAGGATAATATATATAGCATGGATATGCTGGACAAAGGGATCTTTCATGTCCTGAATAGGATGAAGCAGATCAGCGTGAGATTTCATTATGCTACTGAGAATGATTCACAACTGAAAACATGAATTGTTTATTTCTGGAATTTTGCATTTAATATTTTCAGAATGCAGTTGACCTTGGGTAACTAAATCCATGGAAAAATGAACTCATGAATAAGGGATAAAGGGAAACTATTGTAGTACTCTTATAAAAAAGGCTGAAGGATGACCCTTCATCTCTTTTGGCATGAGAAGACATAGCCAGAAGGTGCCATATATAAACCAGGAAATGGGACCTCGCCAGACATTATTTTTCCGTTTTTTATTCGGTGCCTTGTAATTTTACATCATATTGGAGAACAGAGTGACAGAGAAATACGTGCACAGGACTCTTGGTCCCCTTCCTATCACATCTCTCCCCCCTTCTTCAGCCTCTACATGCATGTCTTTGAGATTACAATTGGTAATTTTGTATACATTCATAGCACTGTTTCAACTATTGCATTCTTTATGACTTCATTCCCATGTCTTCCCTTCCCTGATCCCCCTCAGTCATCTCCCTGATATTGTTCTTATTTTCCAATACCTCTCTAGTTTTCACATACAAGAGAGAACCTACATCTACTCATTTTATGAGACTGACTATATTCAGTATAATATTCTTGAATTCCATTCATTTTCTTGCAAATGGTGTGATTTCGTTCTTCTTTATGGCTAAGTAAAATTGCATTTTGTGTGTATACCAAAGTTTTGTGATTCATTCATCTATTGGCAGACACCTAGGCTGGTTCTCTAATTTTGCTATTGGAAATTGTGCATCTATGAACATGGATATGCAAGTATCATTATATATTCTGATTTCAGTTCCTTTGGGAAGATGCTCAGGAGCACTATCGCCAAGTCATATGGTAGTTCCATTCCCAATCTTCTGAGGAACCTCCACACTGATCTCCAGAGCAGCTATACTAGTTTTCAGTCTTACCAATGGTGTAATAGGGTTCTTGTTTCCCCACATCCTTGCCAACATTTATTATTATTTGTGTTCCTAATGATTGACGTCCTAACTGGAATGAGATGGAATCTCACTATAGTGTTAATTGTATTTCCCTCATTGCTAAAGATGCTGAACATTTTTTTTCATCTATTTGTTGGCCATTTGTATTTTCCCTTAAAATAAAACTATTCAGTTCAGTTTCCTATTTTATTGTTTTATTTTTTTTTTTCATTGTTAAGCTGTTTAAGCTCTTTGGATATTCTAGATATTATTCCTTTGTCAGATGGGTAGATAGTAAAGATCTTCTCCCATTCTGTAAGCTCTGCTTCTAGAGTCTTGATGGTTTCCTTTGCTGTGCAGAAGCTTTTTAATATCATTCAATTCATTAATTCTTATTTTAATTATTTCCTGAATTTTGGGGGCCTTATTGAGGAAGTTTCTTTCTGTATCTATATGTTATAGTGTTAATCCTATAACCTCTTCTAGAAGATTCTAATCTAATTTCTAGGTCTTTGAGCCATCTTGAGTTGATTTTTGTGCAGAGTTTAGGGTTTAATTCCAGTTTTCAACATATGAATAGCTAGTTTTCCCAACACCATTTGTTGAAAAGGCTGTCCTTTCTCCAGTGTATGTCTTTGGCACTTTTATCAAAGATTAACTGGTTATAGATATGGGGCTTTGTTTCTGAGTCTTCTATTCTATACCATTGGTCTATGTGTCTATGTCTGTGCCAATACCATGCTGTTTTTAGTACTTCTGCTTTGTAGTATAACTTGAAGTCAAGTATTGTGATGCCTCTGGCATGGTTCTTATTGCTGAGAATTGCTTTGGCTATTCTGGGTTTTTTGTTTTTCCATATGAATTTTATAACTGATTTCTCTAGGTCTGTGATAAATGATGATGGTATTTTGATAGAGATTGTGTTGAATGTGTAGATCACTTTTGGTAGGGTGGTCATTTTGATTATATTAATGCTGCCTATTCTAAGGGACTGAACCCAGGGACATCCTACTTCTGAGCTACCTCCCCAGCCCTTTTTAGTTTTTTGAAACAGGGTTTCGATAAGTTGCAGAGGGTCTCGCTAAGTCGCTGAGGCTGGCCTCAAAGTTATAATCCCCTGTCTCAGTCTCCCAATTACTGGAATTACAGATTTGTGCCACCACACCTGGTTTATGACCTTGGACTTTCAAACTTCCATAACTGAGAAATAAATTTGTTCTTTAATTCAACCAAACTATGGAATACCAGCTTGAACAGGAGAAGATATCACTTGCCCTCTATTGTACAAATGTTTTGCACTGATGACATAAAAGTGTTCCTTCTATTTATTCACCCAGTGGTCAGGATATTTATTCCCCAAGATGAAAGGAGAATTTCCACCTCCAGCAGGTCTTTATTTTATTGTCTCTGACCTAGAAATGACTTCTGGTTTCTTCAACCTTTCAGGTAATTACTCCAACACAGAATGGGATAATATATTTATTTTAACACTAAAGTCAAACATCAACTTGTACTCTGCACCAGATATTCCATTTAAAAAATTCTAGCCATAGAATTTTTCAAGGTAATTTGGGAAATATGACTTCCTTCTAATAGCATGGTAGCTCAATGTCAGTGATCTTAAATTATTTCAAAAGAAAAAACTATAAGCAAGTTCTGCCTGAGATTTGAAAGTAAAGATTTGTGTAAAATCAAGATATGATGTCAATTCCTAAAAGCAGATTTTCAGGTTTGAAGATGGTAGTACTTTAAAGCTTAACCTTCAAAATTTTTCCATCTGCTAGATAAAAAAAAATAATTAAGCTTAAAGAAAAGTAACTTGAAAGAAATAGCACTTTTTGCCAACATCATTTGATTTCTTTTTTGGTTCAAAATGATTAGAATGTTTTCTTCTGTTCCACTGGCTGCTTATTTTGACACAACAATATTCACATGTTTTGGATTCATGTACTTAAATATAGACATAAATCCATCTAAAAATTCTAGCTTTCTCTGTCTGAATTCATTTCTAATTTAGTAAGATTTTCAGTGATGCCACTGAGAACAAATAAATTAGGCAGGCACCAGAATGTCTTCTTTGCATCGTATATAACTGACTCTCAAGCTGAGGCTCTGGGTGAGGTGCATGGTTCAACTTTTTCAACTCCAAATAAAGCTCATCTTTTTTGTTTTTGTTTTCTTTCAGCATTCTAACTTTTGTTTTACTATCTAGTGTTTATAACTAGAAAATATTGAGTAGTGTCTTTTACCCCTTCACTGAAATTACATAGGTAAAGGGAAAAATATCACTTTTCCTAAATATATATATATATATATATATATATATACATATATATACACACATATATATACATGCATATATATATACATATACATATATATATGCAAACAACTATTATTTTCACAATGCTACTATTTAACTCTGCAGAACTACCTTTTTCTTGTTCCCATCGGTCCTCCACTTTTTTTCTCATCTTTGCTACTTCATGTATTCTTTTCCTCCTCTTCCCTTTGCTATAAAATGTAGCTGATTCACAAAGCAAGCTTATGAAAGCACCTTCTCCCTAAGTCACAAAGAAACAAATGGCTTGCAAATGGGTTTATATTTGGAGTTTGGTTGAAGAGTTAATGTCTGAACAAAATACAGATGCAAATGAGAAAGAGCAAGAAGAAAGATCCAGCATACATAAATATTTTTCAATAGTTTATCTTTTATCTAGGTACCTAAAGATATGACCAAGGCAGAAGATACGGTGCTGCATACAGACTGTAGATGGAATGCAGGCACAGTAGGAGAAGTGATTCCAGCATTAGAATGCCCACTTAGTACTATATTATACAATAGGTTTATGTCAAGTAAAGGGATGGGCTCATACCCTTCTGTTATTTTTCCTGGCATAATACTATCTTGAGCTTCCATAGAAGGACACAGTGTCAACAGGTGAGCTAAGCTACACTGAGGCTACTGCATAGCCATTCACGATTCTATGCCTGCTTCAGGGACCCGGGGGCAGATCCAGGGCAAGTCTGTTGGAGTCACTGCTGCCCACACTTGCCCAAATGGACTTTAAAATACACACAGAAGAGGAAACCTGCCTGAGATTTCCATCACTTCGTATTCAAGGCTCCCAATTCTGTCTGATGCCATACTGAAAGAGTTCAGCATCATTTTCTCCGTTAGTGTCTTCTCAACATCGGCATGCTGATCCTGGACTTTGGGGAAATGCCAGGAACTGACCTTCCACATTGTTGTACTCTTCTCCTGACCTACCAACCTTCTGTTGATGCTTAGGGTTTTTGCAAGTAGACTCTTGCAACAGCAAAGGAGGGAGCCATCTACAATATTTGAAAGTGAGGATGGCAGCAAGAAAAACCCAAAGGTTTAGCATCACCTAATAGCATATGTCTCAGCATTATTTCTGCAAGTATTATAGATCCAAAGACTTCAGTGATTCTATGATAAAAAGTCAAAGGTACAAATGTCATATTTTCACATTCAAAATACTATGTGTTTGACAGAGTTAAAAAAAAAGTGATAAAGGCCTAAAGATTTAGCAATGTATCCCCAGTTTACTATGTGAATCTGCATTCCATGTGAATATATTATCATGTCCTAGCACAAAGGACTGAAGATCAGTCACACAATTCTAAATTCCCAGGGGAACATCTGCTGATATGAAGACTAAAATCAGAATGGATTAAATTCTCTCCATCCACAAAAGAGTATTAGAAGAAAATGATTAACCACAACTTGATCTAACCAAAATTTTCTTGCATGGTCATCATCAAGAGGCTCCCTTTGTACATCATTCAGATTGAAGGTAGCCCCGATGAGAGAAGCTTCTGAATTTTTTTCAATAATGCATAATTTTCTTTTAATTTGACTCACATTTCTTCCATGCATATCACTTTTTAATTGCATTAGACATAGCTCACTGGGATCTCTAAGCTTACTGACCTCTTCATGTGCTCGAGGCCTGTTCACTCCTCAGACAAACTAATTCTCCAGTTGGTCTATGAGCAGCTGTAACTTCTTAGTTCTTAGTTGTTTACATTGCTCTCTTTAATTACTTATCTCTGGATTTTATACAATAAAGCAAAACTGATTCATTGGGCTATCCTTGGCAGAAGGATACTACCAGACCTAGATACTACCCTACTCATTTTAAGGAAGCCTTGGTTTTGCGGTTTCAGTAATTCAATTTATTAACTTCCAACTATGTAGTTAGTAATTATATTGATCAGAAATCTTAGGGTAAGCTGATCAAGTGAATATTAATTAGTATATTCAGTACCTGGGATGCACTTTTTGTAGTAAATTACTAAAACAAGTTTTATTTTATTTTTCCTGTGATGCTAGGGATTGATCTCAGGGTTGTTATACCTCCTAGCTACCCCTCCGGCCCTATTTTATTTTTTGTTTTGGGACAGGGTCTCACTGAGTTGCTGAGGGCCTTGCTGAGGCTGGCCTCAAACCTGTGATCCTCCTGTCTCAGCCTCCTAAGTGCTAAGATTACATGTGTGCACCACCACACCCAGGTCTAAAACAAATTTTAAATAGCACATCTATGGCCATATTTTCATGGGAATAAATACACAACTTATTCATTGCTTATGTTTAATTTATATTTTAGCAATTAGAGTATTGAATTCCCTTTTATTACTATTACTATTTTGTTATAGTGTAATGTATTGATATGAACTTAATAAAACTTATAATAAATTCATGTATTAACTGAACAAGTATTTATTGACCTGCTGTGGTCCAAGAATTCTGTGAATAAGCTGCTAGAAGTATAATAATCACTGCTCTCATTAGCTTTAAGGTATTGGGGGAGACAGAAGAGGAAACAGACTGTTATGACATAAGATGACAAAAGTAACAAAGAGGAGCAAGTATACTCTACAAATGCATAGGAAGAGTTTTCTATCATCCATGAAATGATCAGAGATTACCTCCTGCAGCAATCCTAATTATACCCAAACTAGGGCACGAGGTATTATTAAAAATTATTGGAAGCCAGGTATGGTGATGCATACCTGGAATGATACTCAAGAGGCTGAGGCAGGTGGATCACAAGCTTGAGGGTAGCCTGGGTAATTTAGTGGGACCCTATCTCAAAATAAAATGTTTAAAAGAGGATAGGAAAGGATCTTAGTACTTGCCTATCATGGATAAAACCCGGGGTTTTAGTCCTCAGTATTACACACACACACACAAAAGATACTGGGGTTAGGAGGAATATTCTAGACAGAGATACAGTAGTATGCTGGAGAAATTTTACAAGCAAGGTATTAAGCCATTAGTAGCTTGAAATAGACCATAATGGGGGTCGTTATACAACAGAAATGAGCAAATGATCCAAATTAGGGCCTTTCCCCTGTGAGAGATGAGAATATGACTCCTCAAAATATGATGTATTGTTGAATTGAAGGTACACAAGAAGAAACAAATACAGCAAAACTCTGTCCTCTTCTTTACCTAAAAGCAGGAATGAATTTACAAAGAAAAAAGGTATCCTACTCACCTCTCTAACAGGAAGAAAAAATGTTAGCTACTAAAAACAGCTTTAGACTATCAGCAGCCTGGAGATGGTAATAGAGGATTTCTTTTATTAGCCAGCTTTATTAATCAACACTTATTTGCCATTTATTTACATTCTGCAAAGTTGCTGCAACAACAATCTTAAAATCCTTCCCCTTTGCCTTGAGACTTCTCTAGACATTTACTCTTCTTTATTTAACATGCTATGTAAGCTAGAATTCATAACCACCTTGTTGAAGACTACTCATGATGTGGGTGTCTCCTATGTGTATAAGAGTTGTGCATGTTAATAAACTTGCTTTTTTCTTGATAGTCTTTTTTTTTGGAATGGAGTCTATCCTGACTATGAGTGTATGAGGAATATTATTAACCCCCTATATCCTCCTATGTCTACTCTCATCCCTAGCTAATTTACCAGTACTCCACTAGAAGTGAGAGCATAGTTAATTCAGGAATTAAAAGTAGTCTGTATTGATTGTAATAATAAAAAATGAGGCTGCCAAAGTAAGTAGAAAGCAGATCTTGAAGGACTTTAATGATTAGGATTTTAGAAATTGTCAAAAGGATGAAGAGAAAGCAATGAAGGATTTTTTTTAAAAAGCAAAGTCATGATTCTGTTTGCATACTTAAATGCAAAATGTGACAATTGTATGGAGAATATTCTGGATGAATACCACGTGCACTTTCTCAGAAACAAGTTGAAGGACATCAAGTAATTTGGAAAATATAGGAAAAGCATTCTCAATATGACACGAGTACATTTGAGGCAGATTTATTCCCATGGCATATTGTGATAGTGTATGCTCTAACAGATGGGAAAGGAAGGTAAAATAGATTATGGCAAATGTTTCATCTGCTGTCACCTGTAAGACAATAGCCATAAATGGAAGTCATGTGTTGCATTGACCACAATGTCAATTTGAGCATTAAAGTCCAAAAGAAAGCCAGCCAACATATCATTCATTTACTTTTTGCGAATATAATTCATTAACTGCAATATAATTAATTAACATTTACTAATTGACTGGCACAGACACCTATAAAGCTAATTTGGGAAGCTTTTATTGGTAGTATTTGGCAATGAAATTTGAAATAATATTCACATTACCAGCAATGTGAATTTTTTTACTCTATACATTTATTATTCAGTACCTTTCACTGGTAAAAAGGAAATGTATAACTGATTTTATAATAGGCCCTGAACATTTACAGGTTTAACATATGCAAGGTGTACAGTTAGTTAAAATTTTGTTAATGCACAACCGCCAAATATGCCAGGCTGTTTTGTATGTTGAAATCAGCCGTTTACTGATGAGTCTACTCAACAGCCCCATACCTGCACTTTTATAAGGTTTTGTTTTGGGTCACTTTTATACTGACAGACTTAATAGAAGAATTTAATACCCAAGTGATACCATTTTTTTGGCCAATAACACTCAATATTGTAACAATATAAGTGTTTTAAAAATAAATTTTAAAATTAAAATCAATCCCAATAAAATTGCAAGAGAATTTTTGAAAACTAGATGTGATGGCAAAAAATTATATATGGAAAAATAAAACATGTATGATCTAGGAAAATACAATATAAGAGGAAGAATGAGGGAAGCCTAGCATTACCAGATACTACCATATATTATATAGCTATGGGTGATTAAAAAATGTCATACATACACACATAAATTTCTTCCAGACCTTCCAGGGTACTGGAACAGAATAAAGAAGCCAAAAATACAACGAAGTACAAATAGAAATTTAGTACACAATAAAGGACATTGCAAATTGATGGAGCCCCCCCCCCCAAAAAAACAATAAAAATGTCCATTAACAGGTGAATGGATAAGAAACATGTGAATATATGAATATATATGTATATGAATATATATATGAATTCACATGTATATGAATATACAGATGAATTTTACTCAGCCAGAAAGAACAACAAAATTATATCATTTGCAGAAAAACAGAGAATATGCCAGTCTCACAAAGTCAAGGATTGAATGTTTTCTCTCCTATGTGGAAGCTAAAGAGAAAATAGAAACAAAAGAGATTTTAAATAATTAAGGATATTGACCAGTAGAACAGTGGAAGGGGAAGGAAGTTGGAGAGAATTTTTACACCCCCCCATGAAAAAATGAAGCTGTAAAAATACTAGAAGAAAGTATGGTATAGTTTTCAAAATAATTGTGGTGCATAGAAAGGCTTTGAAAATATGACTCAGAATACAGAAACCACAGGAAATGAAATGCAAATTTGAATGGATACAATAAAATGTGTCTGCATGATAAAGCATCATAAACAACATAAAAAGCAAGTAATATGCTGACAATAAAATATTTGTGACATATGAAAAGAAAATATTTTAGTAATAATAAAGAATAAATCAATAGAAAAAATAAAACCCCAATAGAAAATAGACAAAGATCATGAAGACAGATTTCACAGAAAAAGAAATAAAAATGTCTTTCAAATATGTGAAAATATGCTCAATCTCACTCATTACAAAAAATGCAAATTCAAACTTCAAAGAGAGAAAAATTTTCACCTTCAGACTGGCATAGCAACGGTCTATGACAGTCATATATTGGATAGGAGTGTAAATGCGTAGGATTTTATAAAAGGCAATTGGATAATTTATATCTAAATTTCAAATGCAGATGTTCTTTGACCTAATGATTCTACTTTGAATAATTTATAACTTGTGCACACTTGTACATATCTACACTAATATATTCATTGTGTCATCGCTTTCAATTTTCTACTAATAAACAGTTAGTTTGTTTTAATTCTCTTCTATTGAAAATTGCTTAATACATGCCTGTGAATGGGAAGTGAAAGAAAAAGAGAGAAAGAGACTGGGGTCATGCTTCCAATGACCTAAAATCTTCTACTTGTAGAAACACACTAATGCACATGATGTACATCCAGAAACATATCAAAGTCAATCACTACGCTGAAATTTAGAAGGAGAGAAAAGGGAGGGAATGGGACAGGAATCGGGGAAGAGTTAAATGAGAGATGTGTGCATATATGCCTCTACCAGCTTGTACCTCACAAAGATGCATGGTTACAATGTACCAATAAAAAATATTAAAATAAATAAATAAAAGAGAAATAAATATCATAGAGCTTTTAACAAACAAATAAATAAAACTGGGATTCAAATAATCATAAGCATTGGTCACTGCAAAAGATTTAAGTAGAAACATTTTAGAGCATTCCAGAGCTGATTCTCTTCTTTCCAAATATGGTATTATTAATTCCTAATCGTAGATTTTATTAAGACACCATTGGAGAGCTGAACTGGAAAAGTTGAGTGATATATATTTAAATTAAAGGAAACAATTATTTGTTTACCTAAGGAAATTTCAAATCGATTCCTTGCATATTTTCCTGGTCTGTGTTTGGAGATCCAGGATTGTGGCTTTGCAGTACCTTTCAGACTTCAATGACAATCCTCATCTTAGTGTTTGTGTTGTAGTGGCCAACTGTGGGAACTCCAAGGTATTAAATGCTGTTGTGCTCCTGCTGTCATGCCTGATGATACAATGATTGATCATCTAACACAAAGAATAAGAGGGCCTGACACCTGTAGAGATCAAAGCAACTAGCATCAAAAACATGTTACATGATCATGACCCATCAAATAGTGCTACATATCTGGATTGATCAAGTCCCCAGAAGATAATGGTCTGTCCTTCAGTTTCAGTTGAAGAATGACCAGAAGCAGAGGCTGTTAAAATAAAAAATGGTCCTGCTGGCAGCTCTCCTGTGAGGGGGGACTGAAAAGCGAAAGAGAAACCATGCCAGATACACTGTACTATGACTCCAAAACAAACTGCGCCAAACCAAACTGTAATCACAGGCCATTAAAACTCACAATCATGAACGCGAGCTCCCACAAACCCTTATTTTTTCAAGAAGGCTATAGACAAACTGATATAACAGTAAGGACAGTAACTCTCCTTGGATGCATTCGTTCTAAGGATAAGTTCATGGACTATTCCAACTACCCTTCAGTTTATAGATTTGGTTCCATTCCTGCTAACACCATTCTGTTACTAACTTTAGCCTCCAAATTTCCCTTTGTCCTCCTCTCGAACTTCTTCCTCTTGAGAAACCAACCCCCATGTGTATTCTTCTTTGTTGCATCAAGCTAATAAAGCTGATTAACTGCAATTGTGCTTCGGGTGGTCTCTGGCTAGCTGTCTTTAATGTCTTTGTTAACACAAAGTAAGAAGCCCTAGAACAGAGAGGGATCTTGCAATCATTATCCGCCACTGTTTCCGAGGCAGTAGAGAGGAATGCACGTTTGCTATCCTCCACGTGCATTTCATACTCTTATATTTACTGCTAATGATACTATTCTACGGTGCTAATTTCCTTGCTCCTAAATTAATGATTATATGTTTGTGTCCATGATCCAACTTAGCATAGTTAATATGTCCTTTATGGGAATATGAGTTTGACCACAGTCGATAATATTATGAGTATATTAATATTGAGTCAGACTCTGTACTCAGTGATGACTAATCCATCATTTTCAGAAGTGGTTTAAGTATTAGAGATCTATAACTGAGCAGTGCTTTGAATGAGAAATGTGCACTCTTTGCCTTACCTCGGTAGACAGCTACTGATAGAGAAATTCAGTGTCTAGACCTGTCACTTTGACATTTTCCCACAGAGCTAAATTTATTTTCAACACTAAAGATGCAAGGAAAATTTCTTCAAATATTATGTATCAAAGCTCTTTCTCTGTCTCTCTATCTCTGTCTCTGTCTATATACATCAGCACTCTATTTCCACATACCCATTTTTTTCCTTAGAAAAGTGACTGTTTTTTTTAATATATTTATTTTAACTTGGTAGACTAATAAGAAGTTATCTTTCAATTATTTGTCTCATAAACAAGCAGTTGTAATGGCCTTCTTACATCATTTTGATACACAAATAGAATGCTAGAACTCATGATGATATTAATAATTGTTCAGTCAGACTTCTTCGGGGAAACAGATCTAATAGCGTGCGTGTGCCCATGTGCACACACACGAAAAGGGGACTTTTTATTTTAAGTACTTTTCAAAATTAAATGGCTTACATGACTGTCAGGGTTAGTAAGTCTGCAATAGTCAGGCTGGAAACTGAGGCAGGAGTTAATAATGTTGAGGCAGAATTTCTTCTTTTCATCAGGTATGGTGGCACATGCCTACAATCCCAGTACTTGGGAGACTGAGGCAGGAGGATCACAGGTTTGAGTACACTCTCAGTAAGTAGTGAGAATACCAGAAGTGGTATTGCTGGATCATATGGTAGGTTCATTCCCATTCGTCTGAGGATCCTCCAAAGTGGTTGCACAAATGTGCAATCCCACCAGCAATGTATTAGGGTTCCCACTTCTCCACACCTGCACCAGCAGTTGTTGTTGTTCATGTTTTTTATGATTGCAATTCTGATTGGAGTTAGGTGAAATCTCAAGGTAGTTTTGATTTGCATCTCTCTGATTGCTAATGATGTGGAACATTTCCTCATACATTTATTGGCCATTTGTATTTCTTCTTTTGTGAAGTGTCTATTTAGACCCGTTGCCCATTTTTTGATTGGGTCGTTTGTTTTCTTAGCTGTGAGTTTCTTGAGTTCTCTGTATATCCTAGATATTAGTCCTCTATCAGAAAAGTAGCTGGCAAAATGTTCATCTCTTTGTTAGAAGTTAACTGATTTTAGATGCTAACCAAATCTACAATATACTTTCATAGAAACATTTAGAGTAGTATTTGATTAAGTAAGTAGGTACTATAACCTAGGCAAGTTGACACATAAAACTATCACAGTGATAACCTAAATACACTCAAATAATTTTATCCATGGTTACTCACCTAGCTAAGTTCAGGGCATACTAGAATTAGTATCTAAATCTATTTACACCAGACAGAGAGTTTTCATCCATCACAAACCAAAAAAAAAAAAAAAAACCAAACAAACAAACAAAAAAAACCCCTAGTGTACACCAGTGCATTTATAGAAGAATTATAATTCTTAAGTGTTTATTGTTCATGGAACTTCTGATGCTTTTGATTAACATGGGAAGATTATCCTGAAGGTCTTAAAAGCACCCTTATTAAAGGATGTTATTACATGGATTAACAAAATGCTACCACATAATACACATGGAAAATTGATGCATTTATTTCTTAAAAACTCGACTAAAATATTTGAAATACATAGAAATATTGTTAAGTTGTCTTATAAATTGAGTGACTCATGGCCACTATGTTGTTTTTTATTTTACCTTTAATTTGCAATTTCATTTTAATAAAATGTCTATTAGTTTATATATAAAGTAAATTCTGTTTTACTTGCATTTACTTACTTTAGAAATCAGGCAGTATTAAGATGTGTTATTTACAGGAGTTTGCATTTTCTTCTATTAAGAATACTTAAAGGTTTCCAGCGAGATTAACTCACATATTAGCTTTTAAATAATGCTAGCAAATTCAGTAGAAAATGTTTTTATGATGGAAAATGGGATTTCTAATTAAATAATTTGGCTTGTTACACAAGCAGTAGCTTTTAAAATCAAGGGTATGATGTAGTGAAGCTCTAAATATTCACCTTTTCTCTGTAAATGAACTTAATTCTCACGAAAAATGTAGAATGGTGGAATCTTGGGTCACAGAAGAAGTACAAATATTTTATCAGTGACTCCATGATTCAGCCAGGAAAGGCAAACTTTAGCTCTCTCCATGTGCTCTGTGAAATAGCAGCTACAATTAAAAAAACTGAATCAATGTGTAACAAATCAAGCAGGAAAAAACCTAACATGCCAAATTTTAAATATTCTATTATTTGTGCATTGTAATTATCCATTATAATGAGGTGCAGAGTGATAGAAACATACATGTACACAGCACTTGGTGAACATGCCAGTTGTTTGAACATGCGAATTTTTAAAAAAGATGGGCAAAGTGCCAGGCACAGTGACCCACACATGCAATCCCAGGACTTGGAAAACTGAGACCAGAGGATCACAGGGAGGAGGAAGCCTCAGCAATTTAGTGAGACCCCCAGCAACTTAGCAAGACACTGTTTAAAAATAAAAAATGAAAAAGAAGTGGGGTTGGGGGTGTAAGTCAAAAGTAGAATGCCCCGGGTTTCATCCCCAGTACCAAAGAGGGGAAGAAACAGAAAGTGGGCAAAATATATGAATAGGACCATTCAGAACAAGAAATATGCATCATCAATAGAATGTGAAAAATGTAATTATACTGCTAATCGATGATATAAAAACAAATGAGCAGGTACTTTTGGCCTACTCCATTGTCAAATGTTAAAAATACTAAACAGTGTTGGTGGGATGCACACCTTTCTGATGATTGTAAATATTGGTCATTTCTTTCAGTAGGTCAATTTGGTGATCTTTATGAAAAATCCGAGAAAAAAAGAATCCTTTTTTTCTTAGTAATTCAATTGCTAGGATCTTGTCTTAAGGATGCTATTGTATATGTAGACAAAGGTTTATATAGTAGGATGTTCATGTTTATAATAACAAATTAATACCAAAAAGTACAGGAGTTGTTCAATAAGTCACAGTTTACTCACACAATGGACTACTATACAGTCTTTAAAATGTTGCATATAAATATTTTATGATGAGAAGTCGTTATAAAAATATGCATTACATACACAGTAAGATTCCAATTATTTAAACTATGAATGTATACAGTGAAAAAATGCCTGAAAATACATATTTGAATAGTGCGATTATTATTGGTTTTGTTTTCTTCTGTTGGCTTATTTCAATTAATTTTTCAATAACCTAGGTTTCTCATATGAGAAAAATAGTGAGGCATTTTAATTAAAAAATGAAAAAAAATGTGTCTAAAGAATAAAGATGTTGCTAAGCAGTTCATGTCTACTTTTCCATCTTGAGACATGCTGCTATGGACTGAAGTGTAACCCTCTACTGTCCAAATCACATGTTGCAGCCATAACCCCAAGGTGCATTTGGAGAGAGGGATTTTAGAATATAATCAAGATTAAATGAAGCCATAAGGATGGGGTTCTAAACGTGATAGAATCGGTTGCCTTATAAGAAGAGAAAGAGATGTCTTTTCCATGTGCACAGCCCAAAGAAGTGAGAAGGCGACTGTTTACTAGCCTGGAAGAGAAACTTCATTAATACTTACCTATGTTGGCACCCGGATCTTGGACTTCTTGGCCTTCAAAATTGTGGAAACTAAATTTCTGTTGTTGAAGTAACCCAGTCTGTAGCATTTTTATGGTATTCCAAGAGAAAGTTTATTCTACCTGACCCCCCACAAAAAAATTTTTGAATAGGTTAAAAGTAGCATTATAATTAAATTCTATTAAGTGAAGGGAAAAAATTTAGTCTAGGTTCTGCAGAAGATTTTGTATTTGGAAGACATATAAATGTATGCTGTACCAAGACTGAATCATGAAGAAATATAAACATGAACAGACCAATAATGAGTAATGCGATTGAATCACTAATAAAAAGCCTCCCATCAAAGAGAAGTCCAGGAACAGATGGCTTCACTGATGAATTCTACCAAACATTTAAAGAACTAATACCAACCTACTGAAGTTATTCCAAAAAATAGAAGAGAAAGGAATTCTTCCGAACACATTCTACAAGGCCAACAATGCCCTGATACCAAAATCAGATAGGAATACAACAATAAAAAGAAAGCTGCAAGCCGGGCGTGTAATCCCAGCATTTGGGGGGCTGACACCGGAGGATCCGGGTTTGCGGCCAGCCTCAGCTACCTAGTGAGGCACGCAACTTAGTGAGACTCGGTTTCAAAATAAAGAA
>PVLC010005643.1:0-74733 GCA_004027655.1 Graphiurus murinus
TTTTTTTTTTTTTTTTTTTTTGCGGTACTGGGGATTGAACTCAGGGGCATTCTACCTCCGAGCTACACCCCCAGCCCTATTTTTTATTCTTTATTTTGAAACAGAGTCTCACTAAGTTGCGGAGTGCCTCACTAGGTAGCTGAGGCTGGCCGCGAACCCGGATCCTCCGGTCTCAGCCTCCCAAATGCTGGGATTACAATCGTGCGCCACCACGCCCGGCTTCTAACAGCATCATTTAATGGCTTTACTCTTCTAAAAAGTAACACTGTGGGTTCTCAGAACAATTATGAGAAAGCAAAAACCTCTAAACACCGGTTCCACCCTAGAAGAGATGGTATAAAGAAATCCAGGACCCCTCAGTTTGTGTCCATGAAAACTGCAGGTTCTCAGTGCAGATGCCTTTGCCAGTAGGGATGGTGAAGAGGGATTCATTGTTGTAATAAATAAAATGTTGGATGTGGGTTCTGACCTTAAGTGCTTTCTGCAAAGAATTGGTTTCCCTTGAAAACTGGATAACAAACCGAACACGTGCCCTCTGGTCAGCATTTAATACAGCTTCTGTGATATGAATTGTAGCCAGCTATGACTGCCCCTTGTCAGCAAGGGACCAGCTTAGCTTCACAAGCAAGTACCCCGCAGGACTACAGGACTGTTTCAAGGGTAATTATTTGTTTAAGTGCTTGGACAAGTGGAAGCTAGCAGAGATGTACAAGGCACTGAGAAAATCTGACATACTTCCTGTCTGAGTAATGGCCAGGGCATGCAATACAAGGTTGCCTCATAAATTGAGTTGCACTATGAAGTTCTCATTGCACATGGATCTTGAAAGGAGATTAAAAATATCTTTGAGAACTCCCTAGGAAGAGGGGGAAAGATGCTCAAGAGATAGTTTATGTACAGCTGAAGCAGTATTCTTAAAGGGGAGTTGTGAGCCACGGGTAGAAAAGAGAACAGGGTCAGTAATACCTGAGTTCTGGACTTTAGCTACAAAGTCAGAAACCATCCTGGTGGGGCAATGTCTATGGAAATTCCTTCTCTGAGTCAGAGATGTGCTGTGGGGAAAGAGAAGAGTGGGCAGGAAGGGATGTAGGGTAAGGTTTTTTTGCACTTTCTTGGCTCAGCCTGTTACTTGTCAATCACATATGCAAAAAATAACTAACCTTTTCCCATGCAGAAGTTAACTGCTGTCTCCCTGTCATAGAAGATTGAATCCTACCCTGCAGAGCTTCTATTGGTTAAAAATCCAAGCACAGACTAATAAATTATCTGACAGAGAAATCTCCCACCCCTCCCCATTCTCCCCCCAGCGTAAAAGGTAATGGGGGCGGGGGCAACTGGAGGAGGAAATGGAATCATGCAGGTACACCAGGAAAAGATAAAGTGTCGGTGGCAGCAGAGTTGGTGAGTGTGTTGTGGGCATTACCTCTTGATGAGGCTTCCAAGAAGGCTCCCGCTCAAGTCCTGGAGGCTCTGAGAACAAGCATTCTGGCATCAATAGCTAATAGGCTGTCCAACCAGATGTTATCTGGGTGGGATAAGAGGGTGAGAAAACAGACCTGTTGCACGCTGTTGTAAACTACATCACTGTGGTCAGGGAAGGCTGGTCGTGTGGTGTCTAGCTGGGCACCTCTCTCATGGTGAGGCAGACCAGATTACGTGGCTGTTTAAATCCATTTCCTCTTGTGATTGGTAAAATATGAGAGTTATAATCATTCATGCATTACTAAAGCCTTCTTTCCATCATTATGAAGGGACTTTTTTTTTTTTTTTATCTAGAACAGAGCATGCATCCAGTAGAAACCTAAAGCATTGGCTTTTCTAAGTGATCTTTGGCAATAAGCACAGGTAAACAATACAAAACAAAATCTGCATATGGTACCTGTGACAAGACTGGAGATGATGAGTGGTAAGACCAACATCTGTAACATCCTCATCAGAAGCTCCCCAGGAAAGGAGAAGTACTTGATTTCCCGGTAGCTCATTTTATATGGTCGGATGGTAAATCCCAGAATTGTACCTGAAGGAAAAAAAAAATTGTGTCTTAAAATTAAAGCAACAATCCTAGTAAAAGGAGCAAATATTTGGCTCATGGTTATTCATGTTATACAAGAGTAAATTTATTCAGTCAGCAAATATTTTTATAGCATTGGAAGTGATGGGTGCATCTCTCTTTGTGGTCATTATCTGGAAAGGTTTGGTTAGACCTAAGGCATCAAGTACAACTTACCGAAAAAAAAAAAAGAAATGCTTCTGGTCTGAGCAAATGAAAATTTTTTTTAAACCTAACTCAAATGCAGTGGAACCCATTTTGACATGGCTTAGTACAGAGGTAAAAAGATTGGGGTATAATTCGGAAATAAATCATGTTCTCATGAACAAGGCGATATGGGAGAAAAGGGGGCTTATTATAATAAAGTTCCTTTGCAATAACATGTTTGAGTTGTTGGCATGACCACTTATAAAGGGTAATGTGATTTTATTTTTCCAATTAAAAAAATCTCTCATGCTCACATCGTTAATCTGTATTTATCATCTCCTGTCTACACACATTTTCTCCCTCTGTCTACAATGGTCTGGACATTACCTTGGAAACTGTATTGTACAGACTTGTTAGCTGCTGGCAAGAGAAGACTCCAAAACGAGCAGAGACTTTTCCCAAAGACTTTCCCAAAAGCTTGAAGGAAAATACAGAAAAGAGAAAGCAGTTTCCTCTTTCTGCGCTTGCAACTTTAAACTACATTCTTAGGCTAAAACTATATATGTAAATCAAATGAAATGTGATACCTATTGATATGTTCAGAAATGAATGAAGGCATTGGGTAAATTTACTTTCCTTGCCCAAGAAAATTAACTTATTCTAATATTGTAAATATTTTCAAAATCTTCCCCTACTACTAAAATATGTGATTTCTGCTGGGCATGGTGCTGCACACTTGTAATCTCAGTACTTGGGAGGCTGAGACATGAGGATCACAGGATCGAGATCAGCCTCAGCAATTTAGCGAGTCTTTGATTCAACATAAAAAAATTGGGCTGGGGATATAGCTTGGAGGTAGAAAGTCCCTGGATTCCATTCCTCAGTACCATAAAAAAAAAAGACATGTGATTTTTTTTTTTTTAAATAAAAAGTTCATGTAAGTTATAGAGAAGAAAGAAAATAGTACTGAGTTACCTAGAAGCTAGAGGTTGGTTGTTGGGTTCGGGGAGGAGGGAAGAAAGCTGGGGAGACATAAATTTATCCAAAAGATGCAAGTAAGCTGGGCATGGTGGTAATCCCAGTACTTGGGCATGGTAATCCCAGTACTTGAGAGGCTGAGACAGGAGGATCACAGGTTTGAGACAAGCCTCAGTAACTTAGTGAGACCCTCAGCAATCTAGCAAGATCTTGTCTCAAAATAAAAAATAAAATAGGGTTGGGGGTGTAGCTCAGAAGTAGAATGCCTCTGGGTTCAATCCCTAATAACAAACAAACAAACAAACAAACAAAAATGCAAGCTGTCCTTTATAGAAACTGAACTTTCCTAACTTGTTATGAAAAGGGCTTTTTCTCTTATAAAATGGGACATAGTTCATTCCAAATGTAACTGCAAACTCCAATTTTAATTTGTGGGTCTCAGCAACCATGAAGTTACCAATTCTCCAAATATAGACTATGATATTCTAATAAACGCTTGAATGTGTGTGGCCAGAAAATCTAGCTGACCCAGTTCTCAAGGCCTCCAGGGAAATAATTATTGAGGTCCCCCCCCCATTGTAACAGTAACATGCTCAAGATGGGGAAAAAAAGTGGGGGGAAAGCCAAAGCTGGCCCAAATTAGTTTTAAAACTTAAATAAAAAAGGAAATGGCTAATGCTAACCCAGCTCTTACTACATGCCAGACTCGGTGGTCAGGGCTTTATGTGCTAATTTACTGATGGAGAAACCTAGTCACAGTGAACTTGAAACTTGCTCAGAGTCAAATATACTCAACTGGCAGAGCTGGGATTCAAACCTCTGTTCTTAACCACCTTGAAGACTTCTTGCCTCTGTTGGAGGGCAATGACAACCACTGCTAGTACTTCAGAGAGTTTCCTTCTAGAATGTTCTGGAACATATATACATGTGTGGGAATCACACAGACTACATTTTCCCATATACGGTCACCATACACATCACTTTTAGGTCTCATGATATCAGGGATCTAATGAGTGTGTCAGGACTTTCCTATTCTTCCTCTGTCACTGAACACTTAGGCGGTTTAGCATTTTTCACTTCTATGAAGAACACCATGATGAATAATGTGAAGGCTGTTTTACATCTAGGAATATTTTTTTAGTGTAGCCTTAGAGAAAGGAAACTGGTTCCTTAAAGGATATGACTGCTTCAATCCATGTTATCAAATTGTCTTCCCAGTCGTTTACAGGTTCTCTAGTCAATGGGGCTTTCTTTCCTATGCAGGTACTTTGCACTTTTATAAATAATATCTGAACATCTCCTTTGGCATCCCACTACTTTCTCTTCTTCCCCCACCAAACCCATATTTACTTAATGCACACAAGTCTCATTCCAGTGTTAGGATGAAAGTAAGCCAGCTCTGTGACTGAATTCTGGGCAATGTGTGAGTGACAGTCCTTTAGCTCTCCAACTTGCAAAACAGACATCCAACAGAGACAAAGCAAGATGGTCAGGCATGCAAAGTCTCAAGAGGTGGTGGTAGATTTTGTGTCTCCTTATAGTCAACAAGCTAGTCTTGCTTGGAAGTGCAATCCTGCCATCCATTACTCTACGATGCATCTCAATTTCTTGATATTCAATACAAAAATGCATATTTTCTCTTTCCTTTTTTTTTTTTCATGGTACTAGGGATTGAACCCAGGGCCATTCTATCTCTGGACTATTTTCCCAGCTCTATTTCATTTTGAAACAGAGTCTCACTAGGTTGATGAAGCTGTCCTCGAACCTGCGATCCTCCTGTCTCAGCCTCCCAAGTACTGGGATTACAAGTGTGTGCCACCACACCTGGCTCAGAGTGCACATTTTCTAAAAGCCCTTCTTTTCAGCAGAAACAGCAGAGAGGTGGCATCATTTATTTATAAAGCACAGTTCTAGGTCCAATGTCTTGAAGGGTGAAATTCTTTGGAATGGCAGCAGATTGCAGGTGTGTTTTGAATTAGTTTTGTTCATGACTATGCTTTAGTCAGTTTACTGTCTCTGAAGTTGCCAAGTGAGTCTTTTATACTCTTGGGAAAGAGGAGATTTTGTTGGGGAAAGGGAATATTTAGTGGGCTTTCACTCTGTATTAATGTTGGTACTTAACCATCATTGCAATTTTATTTTTTTTGCGGTACTGGGGATTGAACTCAGGGGCATTCTACCTTTGAGCTACAACCCCAGCCCCATTTTTTATTTTTTATTTTGAAACAGGGTCTCACTAAGTTGCAGAGGGCCTGAGTAGCTGAGGCTGGCTGCGAACCTGGATCCTCCTGTCTCAGCCTCCCAAGTACTGGAATTACAAGGGTGTGCCACCATGCCCGGCTCTTCATTACAATTTTATGAGATATACTATCATGTCTGTTTTAAAGATGAACAAACTGATGCTCAGGAGTTACTTTGCTCAAGTTTACAAAGCTAATAAGTGGCTGACTTGGGGGATTCTAAATAAAGTCTAGTGCTCTTCTGCTATACTTTTAATGCCTCTTAAACACACACACACACCACACACACACACACACACACACACACACACACACACACAATCATTGTAGCCTGGGCCTGAGGTTAGTTATCAAATGAGCCTGACCCTTAAGTCTTCAGCATCTTTACCTCCTACATTGTATGTGCCCTTGAGTAATAATCTTGGATCCCCTAGAGATGTCCCAGAGGCACCCAGCACATCCTGGAACACTTACAAGTCTTCTAACTCATGGAGGAGCTATACCAAATCCCCCTTTTAATGGAATGACTTAACTAAGCTTATATAAAGTTTGTTAACTAAAACAGTCTGCCTTTTCCCTCCATTAATAACTGGAAATTATCAGTGATAGAGGTGGAGAGAACATCATATGAAAACATATTTCAGGTTTGCACTCCTATATGTTTTCTTTTCTTTTACTGGGTTTAGACTCAGGGGCATTTTACCTTCAAACTAAACTCCCAGGCCATTTTATTTTGAAGCAGGGTCTTGCTAAGTTGCTGAGGGTCTCACTAAATTGCTGAGGCTGGCTGGCCTCAAATCTGTGATCCCCCTGTGTCAGCCTCCCAAGTACTAAGATTACAGGTGTGTATCACCAGGCCCAGCTAGGGTTTGTACTCTTAACAACAGCTAATCATCATTAGGCACCTGACAGGTGACCAGGCCTCACTGGTACATTGCCTCACAAATACTGCTGAGGCCAGGACTATTATGATCCACACCTCAGAAAGAACCAGAGTCACTCAGAGGCCAGAAGAATGCCAAACCCATGGCTGGTACAGAGTGGAGCCATGCAAGGCGGGGAGGGGGCCAAGATGCTGCCCAGCAGCAGAAGTGGACTGAACACCCAGGCTGCCCAGCTCCACCGCTGGGATCACCACACCTATGTTCACAGCCTTTCCGTAGCATGCCGCTAACTTAGGGAATCTAAGTTAGTACACAATATTTTGCCTCCTTCTTTATTCTACTTCAAGTTAGTTAGCTGAATCTAGAGCTTACACTGGGAAAAGGTTTAGTTGATTTGACTTAACGAAGTGGACATCTGGCTTTTTTTCAACTCAATTGTTAAAAGAATAAACAAAAGACATTTTTCTTCAGCTTTCTGCTCCAGAACAGTGGTAGGGTTAGCCAGCTATCAGCATCAAATCAAGAGGAAATGCTCTGAATGCAAAGACTGCTCATTTGGACAAGCGGTTCAGGTTTCTGATTAGATTCTAGCCCAGCAATGCAAAAAGCCAAAACAGGTTCTCACAGCCTGATGCACAGACTCCTGAGAGCTCACTTCACTGTGCCCTTCCCTCCAAAAGTCCTGCTTCCCTGTGGCAAAGCAGCTCAATCTCTGAGAGCCGAGCTCCACCAGTGAGCACATATGTGGAACGCATCTACTGACCATCCCAGAGTTAATAGGAAACTCTGTGGCCATCAGATCCTCAGGGCAAAAGAACAGATCTTCACTATTGATTCCTCTGCAATAATAATAGGAAGCAGAATAACTCCCTAGCAGGATTTGTTAGAGCCGAAACAAACTTGCCAAATTTGCATCTTGTGACATTATATAATACATGGGTGTTATGAGTGATTCAGATTGTTACTCTTGATCCACCATCTTTTACCATTCTTGCAAGTATTTTTTCTAAGATCTTTCTTTACTTAGTTTTCCCTTTTTTTTAAATTGGTGTATTATAATTACACATTATAGTAGGATTTGCTGTTACATATTTGTATAGGCATATAACATAATTTGGCCAATTTCATTCCCTAGTGCCTTCCCTTTTCCTCCCCTCCTCCCTACCTCTGGTCTCCTTCCTCTACTCTACTATTGCTCAAGTATTCTAACAAGATTTCTAGAATTTAGGAAATATCTTAACTGGGATGTTTAAGGTGATCAAAGCTAACCGCATTGCTTGGATTTCATGAACAAAGAGATATTTTTGCTTAAATACTTTCTCCTATGAAAAGCTCCAGAAGGGATTCCATCACAGTTTCAGTGTTTCCCTGGGGAGTCTATACAACAAACACTTCTTTGGAAGATTAAATATCTTACTTTATAAACCAAGACACAATGTGCTTACAGGAACCTTGCTATTTTTGTGTGGTGCTAGGGATTGAACCTAGGGGCATTCTGCCTCCAAGCTACACTCCCAGCCCTATTTCATCTTTCATTTGGATCAGGGTCTTGCTAAGTTGCTGAGAGCCTCGCCAAGTTGCTGAGGCTGGCTTCCAACCTGTGATCCTCCAGTCTTAGCCTCCAAATACTGGGATTACAGGCATGTGCTACCATGGCTGGCAGAGACTTACTTCTTAAGGCCAAACACATACAAGTTAAAAGGTAAAGACCTATTTTTAAGAATATAGTTCATAATTCATCCTATAAAGCTATTGAGGATATTAAGATGCCAGAAAATATTTGAGAGTAAAAGGATGGGACACAATATGAAGTAAAGTTTAGATCAAACCACCCAATTTAACTTTTGGAAGTGTTGGAGTTTGAAATAGTATCATTTTGCTAAAGTTCTACATCCATCCACAAAATCTATTCAGAGGCAGACCAGAGTCTTCTAGAGTTATTACTCAATGCAAAATGCTAATTAAAAAAAAAAAAAAAAAAGGAGTTGGTGCGCTAAAGAAGCTCAGATGCCAAAAGGAAATCTACGTTGCCATATTCTATTGTTTGGAAGCAAGTCTCAGGTCCCAGCTATGAGTTACATACAATCAGCAGTTAGTGGTCTACCTGACCTACAAAGGCCTCTGGGCCTCTCACCAAGCTTCTACTGAGCTACTCTTAGAGAAGATGCTCTTTAGAGGTTTGGTCAATGTATGGTACTAGGATTCTAGGCCTAGCCCTGCCTTTAACTCTCTCTTGTGACCCTGCATACGTTGTTGGTCTCCTATGCCTCAATTTTTTTGGGAGGGGGATATTAGGGATTGAACCCCCTGAGATACACTCCAGTCCCATTTTCTTTCTTTTCTTTTTCTTTTTTTTTTTTTTTTTTGTGGTACTGGGGATTGAACCCAGGGGCATTCTACCTCCAAGCTACACCACCAGTCCTGTTTTTTATTCTTTAGTTTGAAAGAGGGTCTCACTAAGTAGCTGAGGCTGGCCGTGAACCTGGATCCTCCAATCTCAGCCTCCCAAGTATTGGGATTACAAGCGTGTGCCACCATGCCTAGCCTTTCTTTTTTATTTTGAAACAGGGTCTCTCTAAGTTGCTAAGGGTCTAAGTTGTTGAGGCAGACCTCAAAACTGCAATCCTCCTGTCTCAGCTTCCCAGGTACTGGGATTATAGGTGTGTGCTACTATGCCTGGTGTTTTTTTTTTTTTTTTCCTAATTTATAAATGAAGGCTCTAATATTTAAAAATCACCCTCTTTACCTGGGTGTGATGGCACATGCCTGTAATCTCAGTAATTGGAAAGCTGAGACAGGAGGATCACAAGGTAGTGGACAGCCTTAGCAATTCAGCGAGACTCTTATTTCAAAATAAAAAATAAAAAGGGTGGGGGTATAGCTCAGAGGTAGAATGCCCCAGGGTTAAACCAGGCATGGTGGCGTGTGCTTGTAATCCCAGTACTTGGGAGGCTTAGACGGAGGATCACAGGTTCAAGGATAGCTACAGCTACTTAGTGGGACCTTCTGCAGCTTAGTGAAAAAAAAAAAAATAGGGCTGGGGGTATAGCTCAGAGGTAAAATGCCTTTGGGTTTAATCCTCAGTACTGCAAAAAAAAAAAAAAAAAAGAAAGAAAGAAAGAAAGAAAGAAAAGCACCCTCTTTCTACTACTGGTTTCCCTGCTTCTACTTCACCAGCCTACAGCCTATTCCCCAACATAATGTCCAAGAAATCCTTTGAACACCTAAGTCAGGATGTCACTCCTTTGCTCCCTTCACTGGCTTCCCATCTTGGATGGCAGGAAAACTTAAGGCCACACAGTAGCCTGCATCCCTAAGGACTTCACCACTGCAAGGAATCTGGCTACTACTCCCCCACACCTCACCTCTGTTTCCACATTTGCCTCCCTGTCCTTCCTCCATCACCTTAGACACGATCCGCTGTATGCTTCCTGTACCAGCTCTTCCCTAGCCTAGTACACTCTTCCCAGATGTTTGCAGGCTAACTTCCTTTAAGATTTAGTTCATACATTACCTTCTTAATTTGCTTCTCCCTTAGCTGGCTTTATTTGATTAAAAAGTTCTTATCACCTTCCAAAACCCAACATTGTATCTTCATTTTTTTATGCTTGCTGTTTATTATTGTCTCCGATGGGCCAAATGTAAGCTCCCTGAGAGGAGTTTTTTGTCGTCGTTTTGTTTTTTGTTTTTGGTCAGTTTTGTTCACTGACATACATTAAGTCCTTAAAATAGTTCTTGGCACATAGTAGGTACTTAAAGTATTGTTCAATGAATGAACAAATAGCACGACTCATTCTTTTAGATGACCAGTATCTACCAGTGCCAGGCTACGCCGCCCCCCAACCCCGTTGACATGGAACATACTTCCTGAATGCAGGAGTCTTTGCTCTGTGCTTCCAAGTAGATGTGATTTCCCATTGTCCTTCATGAACATACCTACCATACCTTCATGAGCATAGCCTACCCCAAGGAACATCCCCTCTGTTTGGAACTGTGATTTCTCTCTCATTATCTATGTAACTGAATATTATTTTGAAACAGAGTCTCACTAAGTTGTAGAGGACCTCGCTAAGTTGCTAAGGCTGGCCTGGAACCTGAGATCTTCCTATCTCAACCTCCCAAGTACTAGGATTACAGGCATGTGACACTATACCCAGCTATAACTGGATCTTGAATGAACTACAATGTCTTAGATGCTTAGGTTTCTAGATTCCCAAATAAGGAGTGATTGCTCCTGATCTCTAAGTCTTTCCTGAGGTAGGTTTTTTGAGTAGTGAGAAGAACAAGTAGAATGCTGTAGAAAGATCATGAACTGAGAGACAGAGATGAGGATTCTGGGTCTGATTCTGCCAGTAAATTAGGCTAGTAGATACTTTATAAAATAATTTAATCTTCATGTCAAATTTAATTTAGGATTTAGTATCACTACTTCACTGATGAAGAAATGAAGACTAGAAAGATTAAGCCATTTTGCATTGTAGTAAGTGATGTGACAAATGGTGTTTTCAAACTTAGATCTGTGCTTCTGTATCTTCAAATCATATAATTTTTTGAGGCTTCTTCTTTCTCGTATTTTTCTTTCTTTTTTAATCTGCAAAATGTGACAGTTATTGGACCAGATAGTGTCTAAGATCCTCTTGAGCTTGCCTAGCATGCTCAAGGCCCTGGCTGCCAAATCCATGATTGGGATATATGTGTGTTTGAAGGGTAGGAGATAAGACCTTTTTGAACTTTAATATTCTTAGATAAATGTTTTGAACTTAAATAACTAAATGCATTAGTGATCTTAGTTGCTTTATTTGAATTCATCTGGTTTCTTCTAGTGAGGCCATCTGCAATTTAGTGAGACCCTGTTACAAAACAAAAGAATAAAATAGGGCTGGAGTTCTAGCTTGGAGGTAGAATGCCCCTGGGTTCCATCCCCAGTACCTCCACCCAAAATAAAATAAAGCCTGCTTCATGCTAACCCAATGAGCCTGGTGGACATAAATTTCCACTAGCCTATTTTTTACAAACAAAGCAAACACATAATGTAAATTTACCTGGCTGAGAGTCCTGCTGATCCCTGGTCTTTTGTTTTAGCCCAAACTTTCAGGCATTTCCTGGTGTGAAGCTACTGGTGTTGGAGGGCACCTCTCCACCCTCCCCCACCCTGTTCCCACATCCTTCAGAGATTTGGCCCTGGCTTGGCTCACTCTTTTGTTCTTTGGTATTTCCTGTTGCTGGAGGTGGGAAATACCTGCTTCATCCTTGATCTACCAGTAGTACCCAGAGAAACCATTCGATGTGACTACTGATGGTCAGGCAGCTGCAGACACAGGTCTACCCTGAGAGATAATGACTGAGTGGCTGTCGAGTGACTTCGAGGGACAACTGTATCAGAAGAACCTTGGAGTTCTGAGAAAAGCCTGGTGCTCTTTTCTTAAAACTGCACCAAGAAAGACTGTATGAAGCTGGGGATGTAGCTCAGTGGTAAAGTGTATGCTTAGCATGTATGTGCAAGGCCCTGGATTTAATACCCAGAATCAAACAAACAATAAACAAACAAGAGCTATGTGAAATGGTAGTTTAATTTACGAATAATCTTCCAACTCTTTTATGTGTCCAATCCATTGTTACTTTAAAAAAGAAAAACTTCTGAGCCGGGCGTGGTGGCGCACGCTTGTAATCCCAGCATTCGGGAGGCTGAGACCGGAGGATCCGGGTTCGCGGCCACCCTCAGCTACCTAGTGAGGTACTCCGCAACTTAGTGAGACTCAGTTTCAAAATAAAGAATAAAAAATAGGGCTGGGGGTGTAGCTCGGAGGTAGAATGCCCCTGAGTTCCATCCCTAGTACCGCAAAAAAAAATAAATAAATAAAAATAAAAAAAAAAGAAAAAAGAAAAACTTCTGGAAATAACAAGTAAAATCATCAAAACCTATTGCTTTTCTTTTCTGGAAAAAATTATTGTAATATTGTTATGTGTGAGTAGAAACTAGAAATAAAATATATTTTGAGACTTCCAAGTTCCTTGCTATGCCTTTTGATCCTGCTGTAAACAGCAGGGTGCCCCACTTCTACCTGTCCCTTCTTCTGATCTTTCAGAGCCTCTGTCCTGCTCACTTAGGTCTCTGTGCAGTGCAAAGAGTGAAACTTACTCCTATTTCCTGATACTATCTTCTGACCTGGCATCCAGTGGAAACCCTTCTGTGCTTAGGTCTTCGGGTTATCAGCATGAGGATTCTGGAGAATTATCTGTGGTTAGGATGCTCTAGGGCTGCACCTGAAAGAACCAGGGCGAGCCTAGGGGGTGGTGTGATTTCCAGCAATTTCTTATTTCTAAGTGCCCTTGAGAAGTTACTCAATGTTTCAAGTTTCTAAACTTCTGTTAAATTGGCTAAATTGGCATGGGGGTTGGTGGGGGGTGGAGGGGGTAAGAAAATACTGAAACCCTGTTCTACTTCGTGTGTGTGTGTGTGTGTGTGTGTGTGTGTGAGAGAGAGAGAGAGAGAGAGAGAGAGAGAGAGAGAGAGAGAGAGAGAGAGAGAGACACTAGGGATTGAACCCAGGGGCATTCTATATTGAAGCTACACTCCCTGCCCTTTTTATTTATTTATTTTTGTTTTGTCTCACTAGGTTGTTGAGAGTCTGGCTAAGTTGCTGAGGCTGTCCTTGAACCTGCAATCCTTCTGTCTCATACTCCCAAGTACTGGGATTACAGGTATGTGTCACCACACCGGATGTGTTCCATCTCTTAGTTTGGTATAAGGATGGTAGCTGGTAAGATAAGTGAAAGTGCTTTGAAAGTTGAATGTATCGTACAAATAAAAGCTTTGGTTATCTCATCTGAGTTAAAGCCAGGCTTTGGGAGCAGACAGCTGGAATACCTGCATCTGCTTAATTCTACTCTGAACATGTTTTGTTTTTTTAACCACACAGATTTCCTTAGTCTATCTGTCCTGCATGAACCTTTCCCTCCAGCAGCAGTAGGGCTCTTTTTTAAATCCCACAATTTAGGAGAGTAAGTTACTACAACCTCTATGGGGTACAAATTAACAATATTTCTGAAACTTACAAATGGGATACAAATGAAAAATATTTCTGAAAATTACAAATGCATATACCTTTAGATCCAGCAATTTCACTTCTAGGGATGTATCCCATAGAGATACTTTACCTGTGTGAAATAACTTTTGTACAAGATTATTCATTACACCATTTTTATAGCAACATGTAAAGGTTAGAAACAACCTGTCCATCAGTTGGGAATTGCTTAAATGGCACCCTCACATAAGGCAGTCCCAAGAAATAATGAGGAACCTCTTCATGCTTACAAGAAATAATATCCAAGAAATATTGTATAGAGGAAAAAAAACGAGGTGGAAAGCCAACTTTGTATACCATGCTATCATTTGTACACAAAAGGGGAAAAAAGGAATATATACTTAATTTTATACTCATAAAATTAAAAGCACACAGGAAGTGGTTACCATACTAAACCAGATCTCTAGGGGACAGGAGTGAGTAGAATAATTTCTTTTTATGTTCTTTTGTATATTTTGACTTTGGACTGTGTAAATTTACTTACTACATAAGTAAAATAACAAGCCAGGCGTGGTGTCTCATACTTGTAATCCTAGTACTTGGGAGGCTGAGACAGGAGGATCACAGGTTCAAGACCAGCCTCGGCTACTTACTGAGACCCTGTTTCAAAATAAAGAGTAAAAAATAGGCCTCTGGGTATAGCTTGGAGGTAGAATGCCCCTGGGTTCAATCCTCAGTACTGCAAAAAATTTTTTAAAAATCATAAACAAAAATAAGAAGGTTCTTAATATCTTTTTACCTTACTGAAATTTATTCATCTATTCATTTCTGCTAGATGTCTAATACTCTAAAAAGTCACTTCCGCTGGGTTGGTTTCTTCTCAATCCTGTTTAATTTGCTTCAATGACACCTTTACTGAGTTTGGGCTATGGAGAGAAAAGTCCCCAGTTGTGTTCATAGAGGGTGAGTGGCTCACTCTGACCAGCAGCTCTCTTTTCCTAAGACAAGGATGTGAATCCAAAAAAACTTTAAACTCAGTTGTTATAGGCGCGTGTTACTTCAACCAAGCAGCCCTTGAGTTGCAACTACTGTATTCCCAGACTGAGTACACTTTATAAACCACCTGGCAATGGTGATGCCCTCTTTCATCACCGTTGTCCCATGTAAAGCACGGCAATGCCAGAACCTGCCAAGCCCCGGGAGGTCCACTGGCTGTCAGCTTTGCTTACAAGACTACTTCATTTGCCTTAAAAAAGCAAATCTAAGTAAGCAAAGATACATAAATAAAAAACAACGATGACTTTGGTCATACTTGTTTGAATGACAGCATTTCAGGAGATGCAGCATGTTTAAGGGCAGGGCCATCTTTTCAGGGTAAGAAGGGCAGACCTGTCCATGTCTACCGTCACTGGGGAAAAAGGAGCCTCATCCTACAAGTGGGCTCTCACTAACAGCCCACTGACTTCTCTGGGGAAGCAGCAGCAGTTGGTGACCTGGACTCGTTGGGGAACTGGAGAAGGCTCTTTGAGGACAAGAAGAATGGAGTTACCTTCTCTGGAGGCGGAACTCAGTCTTGAAATTCAAAACTTGATTGTACCTTTCAGTTTGCTGCTCCTTTTTACTTTTGAATCTTGGTATGATACACAGGGGAGAAAGGGGAGTGCCTTCCCTGCTCCCCATCCTGATTCATCCAGGGCATAGCTCCCTTTATCTCAACCTCTTTGAGGCATCTATCCTTCTCTTTCTGGTTTCAAACCATCTTGAGCACATCTCTTTGTCTTTTTAATATACAAATAATTCTTTATGATACTTTAGATTTTTCAAGACTGTGGAATTGGAAATTATATTTTTAATGCATGCAGTTGTCTCCCTGTGAATGTGGCTAGTGTCTAATGGCTGACAGACGTGAAGGTATCTTTAAACTGTATGAACACACTGGGTGACTTTATACACTCCTCTGACTTGAGCTATCATCTCTGATGAGCACCTTTCTTGGAGTTATAATGATGTGAATACTCTTGATCTAAGAAATAAGCTCTGGGTAACTCTGATGGCATTGACACTTGATATAAAACTCATAATTCTTATACGCAGTGAATATAATAGCTAAATCTGGTGCCCCAAAGTGCCCTGCATGTTTCCTCATCTCACGGGAATGGTACAGGTCACCCTGCTGTCAGAACAAATCCCTGGTAATCATAGCATCCCAGGGCTCCATAAATATGGCATATCTAACACCTGGGCTGTACACTGTGGAGCAGATGGTGCTTAAACTCTGGTTGCCTCCTCCCTATGGCGTAGGCTTTCCACAATCTTGTTTATACGAATGTAAAAACAACGGCTCGCAGTGTTCTGTCTCTAATTCAGGAAAGATAGGCAGAAATGGCTTCTGCAGAGGGGCATGCCTCCTGTGTTCCCAAACACTGGCCAGGCAATACTGATCATCAGACCCAGAGCCAGGGACATGACGGCCCTCAAGAAGTCAAGGGAGAGCCGGGCGTGGTGGCGCACACTTGTAATCCCAGCATTTGGGAGGCTGAGACCAGAGGATCCGGATTTGCGGCCAGTCTCAGCTACCTAGTGAGGCACTCCGCAACTTAGTGAGACTCAGTTTCAAAATAAAGAATAAAAAATAGGGCTGGGGGTGTAGCTTGGAGGTAGAATGCCCCTGAGTTCAATCCCCAATACTGCAAAAAAAAAAAAAAAAAGAAGTCAAGGGAGAGGAGGTGGCTGTTAGTTAGATTGGAGAAACCATCTCCAATAAGCGGGGAGATCACTGGTTCCAGGAAAAAGTTCTTGCATATAGGTCATGGATTGGAAGGAAAACACTCTCTTATTCCATGTATTCTGATGCTTCAGAGGAAGGCAAATGAGACTTAAAATAACATAATTTTGGAGTTGGAAGCAAATGGGAATTTAAGCTTACTTCACTGATGAGGGACTATAAGGCTGGGAGAGCTGTCTTAAATCATTGATGGGAGAGCCAGGCCTGTAACCAGCGCCTTTAGGCTCCCAGATATTGCCTTCTGGACATTTGTAAAGATGAATCAGATATGAAGTGGGTGGGGTGGCCACAGGCTTAGGCTTCTGGGGAGAGTGCAACTGGAAAACTCTTTGCAAACTGTAACTCCACAAAAATGGAAGGTATGATTATTGCGGGCAGCTATTCTGAACACACCTACTTATCTGATTGCCTACTTGAAAGAGAAATTTGAAATGCTTCAGTTTTCTCGGTATCTGAATTATTAGGAAGAAAAATAGAGCCAAGTAAATTCCAGAGATTACCTTACATCAAGCCTTCTACTTCCTGCTTTGATATAACCTTGACCAACTCTTTTGGAAACCTCAACCTTTCCTCCAATGTCCAGCACCTGCCTCTAGCCAGCCCCTTACTCTGATCGGCAGTTGACATAAAAATGCTGGAGGGAAGGAGGAATAGGGGAGGAAGTGAGACCTTTGAGGCCCTTCCATGCATGAACAAAAATGAATATGAAGAGATTCCAGCATTTATTAAAGCCATTTTCTCAGCACCACCCTCTTTTTCTGAAGAGGCATCTACTGCCTGGCTCTCCCTCTGCTGGATAGTTTGTGTTGTGATAACGGCCACCTGGGGATTACTTTCTGGTTCTGCCTAAGAGGCCAGAGAGGGAAGGGACAGATAATGACAGTATCACTTACTCTGAGGCTTTCACTTCTACCTCTCTAAGCCCTTTACAACTATTAAGTCTCTTCCTACAACTCTCTTGGCTCTCTTCTCTAGCCAAGGAAATACAAGCCACTCCTCCTAAAGCCAAACCAGGTGAGTATCTCCTCCTGTCCCTGGCCACATTCTCTCCAACTCCCTGGGTCTTGTAGTTCTTTGGGAGATCAGCATCACCACATCAGTGCTTTATAGATCATTGTCATAGCAAAGATATAAGCAAAGCGGAAAGGATGGGCATTTTCTATGGATATTCGACCTGTCAAGTATATAAGAAAATCATTTAAGGCTATGTAGCTTGTATAAGGCAGACCTGGGATATAAATCCTGCAGGTTATTTGTGTGTGTGTGTGTGTGTGTGTGTGTGTGTGTGTGTGTGTGTATGTGTATGGTACTGGGGATTGAATCCAGGGGCATTCTACCTCTGAGCTACACCCTAGTCCTATTATTTACTTTATTTATTTATTTATTTATTTATTTATTATTTATCTATCTATCTACCTATCTACCTATTTGTTTTTGTGGTACTGGGGATTTAAACCAGGGGCATTCTACCTCTAGTTACACCCCCCAGCCCTATTTTTATTTTTATCTTGAAATAGGGTCTCATTAAGTTGCAGAGGGCCTTACTAAGTTGCTGAGGCTGGCCGCGAACCTGCAGTCCTCCTGTCTCAGCCTCCCAAGTACTGACATTACAAGTGCGCACCACCACATCCGGCTTGTGTTTTATTTTTTATTTTGAAACAGGGTCTCACTAAGTTGCAGAGGGCCTTGCTAAGTTGCTTAGGTTGGCTGCAAACCCATGATCCTCCTGCGATCCTGTGAGCCTCCCAAGTACTAGGATTACAGGCCTGGGCCACCATGCTTGGCTAGAGTTTTTATTAATTATTCTGTTTTACCCATGAAGAAACAGGGGCTCAGTTCCAGAACTGAGACATGACAGTAGGTTGCCTGACTCCAGAACCCCGGGCTCTATCCCAACTGTCCCTCAATGGACTATGCTGTGTGAGAGACTGGAGGGAGGGCCAGGCTGTGTGTGTGCCATGGCACATGTTTGACATGGCCAGCCCTGACAACTTCTCTGTACTCTCTGGGGGAGAAGATGAAGCAGAGAGAAACCACACTTTAGTCCTTACTCCCTTCCCTCCCAGTCCTGTCCCAGGAGTCTTTGATGCGTGACAGCTGGGCTTGCCTCAGGGGGGACCCATTCCCTCAGCTTCTCCAAGCTCTTCTCTTCCTTCTCATCTCCTATATGTGCTGAAGAGACCACTGATCTGAACTTGGACACCTGTGCACCCACCATTCCTGAGATGCCTCTTGTTGAGCTGGTATGGAGGTTCCCTACTGTCAGGTGGCTTTGGAAAGTAGGGATGATGTCAGCAGGGCTACCTGACTATGCCAGCTGCACTCACTCCAGCAGGTGGCCAGCAGGTGCCACTGCCAGTCCATCCATCCCAGCCGCTCATAGTAAATCACACAAGTTAACTTGTTTGGCTGAACAGACTCAGCTAGACAACATGTAAGTGTCCAAGGCACAGAGTATGCTACGGCATCTCTGAAAGATGACTGTTTCCAGGCATGAAGGACAGAGGAGCTTATGCAGTAGGATAATCTGATTCGTTGATCAGTAGTCACTTAACACCCAAAGACAGTACCATCCTTGTTCAGCTTGGAGGTGATGGGAAGACCTTCCAAGTGTGTATGTGCAGGAATCTCCTCCACTGTATACCCAGTGCAGCAGCACCACTGCCCAAACTCAGCAGGTCCCTGACAGAACTCATTATCCATGTGTACCCCCATCCTCATCTCCTGAATCTTCCTTCTGTACTCTACTTTCACAGATGGCACCCAACTACTTGGTCACCCAAGCCAAAATTCAGGCCATCCACCTACAATCATCCACCCTCTCTCATTCAATCACCAAATGTCACAAGTCACCCTTGCCATCTCTTCTGCTGAGGATTCCATGCAGATCTGTATCTAATTGCTGTACTAAAACTAGGACCGGCTCTCAGACCAGTACGCAGAACAGTGTGGTGGGTAAGAATATGAAGCTGGAACCAGAGTGGTGGATTTGAGTCCCACACAATGTGCATAAACTCTGGGATAAGTGTCTGAGCTCAGTTCTTCATCTCCAAAGTCAGAGTAATAAAAATGCCTCCCTCCCTGGGCTGTTGCGAGGTTTAAGTCAAGTTGAAGCACAACAGTGCTTGGCACACAGTGTGAGTGCTTGCTATTATTGCTAGCAGTATGTGTTTATAGCTGCAACCACAGATGAGGAAACTGAGGCTCAGAGGGGTTCTTCTTTAGGGTCACACAACTACTAAACAGAAGAACCAGTGTATGAATCCAGGTCCATCCTTCAGCAAAAGCCAGGCTCTTTCTTTCTTTCTTTTTTTAAATGGTGCATCTAAGGTGCCAAATGTTTATGAGAAAATGGCACCTCTAAATACCAACACAGAAAGACACCAGACATTATATAGAACAGTATGCATAATATGATCTCATTGAAAGAAGTTCAGTTAATTACAAACTCCTCCATCACCACCTCTAATCCGTATACATTCATTTCTCATCATATTTTTTATCTATCTCTCCCACAAAACTACCTGACAGCAAGGAATCTCCACTGCACAGCACAAGGCCAGATAAACAACATTCAATATTGGTTAAGTTGGTGAATCACACTAATTTTTTTTAATTCAATTTATTTATTTAGTATAGAATAGATAATAGCAAATGATATGTGAATGAAATAAAAAAAAAACATTCAAACTATACAAAAACTTATTCAAAGGAAAGTAGTATTCCGTCTACCCCATTGCCCAGACGCCCAGATCTGATTCTAAGAAGCATCCACGGTACCCAGTCTCTTGGGATAATATAGAATTGCACTGAATTTTAATGTTTAAAGTTTAATTGCACTGAATTTTAATGTTTAACATTTAATTTTAAATTTACTGCTAAAGAAAATTAGAGAAAGGGGAGAAGTTTTATAAAAATTTAATCAGAGCTGAGCATGATAGCACATGTCTGTAATCCAGTACTTGGGAGACTGAGACAGGAGAACTGCAGGTTTAAGGCTGGCTTCAACAACTTAGAGAGACCCTGTTTCTAAATAAAAAATAAAAAGGAGAGCTGGGTATGGTGGTGAACACCTGTAATCCCAGTACTTGGGAGACTGACACAGGAAGATCACAGGTTTGAGGACAGACTCAACAAATAGTGAGACTCTCATTAACCTAGCAAGACTCTGTTTCAAAATAAAAAAATAAAATGGGGCTGGGGGTGTAGCTTGAAGGTAGAATGCCCCTGGGTTTAACCCCCTGTACCAAAAAGAAAAGAGAACTAATCAGTAGGTCTTCTTTCCTAAGAAGTCACCAATTTCCCTCAAACTTATGTTAAAGACAACACAAACATAAAAGCGCATGCATGTGTGTGTGTGTGTGTGTGTGTGTGTGTGTGTGTGTGTGTAGTCAGCAAGACCAATAGCAGAAAATGATGCTAGTTACTGTGTCCATGAACTCCATCAAGTAAAACCACCATCTGATTCTATACAATTGTATTTCCTAATTCCCACCCCTTGTGGCTGACCTCATGCCCCACTTCATTCTTCTTTGGCCTGAGATTTTATTTGTTTTGTGCGATCCATTCCCTAGACATGGAAGAATTGGTGTTTCCTGACATGAACATGACAAAGGACTTTCCCTTTCAGCAAGACGTTTGAGGTCGCTCGAACACAACTTGCCACAGTTTGAAACCAGAAAGTGCTTTCTGCGAGGAGAAAAAGAGTGACCACTCTTCTCAGTGGGTTTTTCTGTCAGACAGATGTCGGCAGGAGCCTTGGAAGACACATTATCTAATGCTTTCCTAACAAACCCTCCTAAAGGGATTTGGCACTGCCTTCTACAAGGGTTCTAACCTGCTCTTGTTACATGGGCTTTTGTCATAGCATGGCACATTCAGACTCTGACATTGAATGCAATGTCATTGTGCAATGACATCAAATGGCACAAGCAGTTCTATGATTATAAAGGAATTGATACTGAAATATTTATAGTCCTCTGCCGTATACTGAATATACGGTTTCATATGTCTCTATGCCTCCTCCCTCATATTTTCTAGTTTCCATTTTCACACATTAAATGTATGTTCATTTTCTTGCAAGATATAAAATAGATTAAACAAAAAATTCCCCCAACATGATTACTAAAAGTTATCAAAGCTTAAAGATTTGAAAATCAAATAATGGCCATATTACTTCTTATACTGTATTTTGAGAAAATACCTACTTCCTTCTTCCTTGCTAGCATCTTTCCTGATTTTTTCCCCCTGTGCTACAGCAAATAAATTAAAGAGTTGATGTTAAGGACTGGAGGTATAGCTCAGTGGTACAGTACTTGCCTAGTGTGTACAAGACCCTGGTTTCAAGGATCTTGAAAAAAAAGTTCCTGGTACCACACACACACACATACACACAAAAAAAGAACAAGAGTTAGTGCCCAGACATATTCTTTCCCTATTATTTTGTCTAGGGCTGATGTAGACATGGAAGTCAGTGACCAGCTAAATGGAGCCTTTGTTTCCACAGGGCCCTCAATGGAAGACGCACCAACAGATAACTGAAGGGCTCTTCCTTCTCTCCTAAATCTGTTTGCTGCTAAGTTGTCTATTTGCTATTCCAAGTCTTTGGTGTAGTCTTGGTGGTCTCTCTGACTGTCAATGAGTTCTTTTTATGTGTTTCTTTGTTAGTGCCTTCTTCTTGTAGCTTCTAACTCCTCAGTTTCCACTAGCAAAGCCAACCATGAGGGCATCCAGCCAACTTATCTGCCCCAGCTCAGCCAGCTCTTACTGCAGTTCTCACAAATCCAGGGAAAGGCCTCGTTGGGCTAGGAAGTAACCCCAGAACTCCAGAGAAAATGGGCTCCTAAGCCCTAGCATTTCCCCCCGTTTAGTAGGGGTGCCACTTATTCATACTTAGGAATAAATCTATCAATCTGCCTTCCATTTTCAGGTTTTATTATTCTCTATTCCTTTCTTCCTTAATGGAACTATTTCTATCTTAGAAATTGAACTCGAGTATTTAGAATGCCATTTTGAATAAGTGTTTCTGCATCTTTTCCAAACATACTTTAATATTACTGAGCTCTATTATTATAATACACGTAGGATTAAAAACAAATGGGTATTTGTTAAATGAACAAGAGGGATGAGATTTAATTGTTTGTAGGAGAACTAAGATTTTTGCTGAGTTTAACTGGGTCAAACAGGAAAATGATGAGGCTCTATGAACACACCCAGCACTGCTTGCTAATTGGCTTCCACCCACACCTAGCAGCATTTCTCTTCCTGGGGTCTCTCACAAGATGTCAGACAGTCAGCAGAGAAGGCAGGATGGCAGAGAAGGCAGGATGGCAGAGTGGTTATGAGAATAGTCTCTGACACTAGACCCAGTTTGACTTCCTGCTGTAGCATTTACTGGCCTTGTGACTTTGAGTGAGTTGTGTCTCCAGGACCAATTTCATTATAAAATAAGGAAGACCATAGTAATCATACCTATCCACTCACATCATAGGCTTGCTTGAGGATGAAGTGAGCCAGACAACTAACAAGTTTCGGGAATAGTACCATATAAGCGTTTGCTATGAGTAGTATGCAGCTGTTGCTAGGCTTGCAATGACCATGATTCAGATGGAAAAATGGGGTAGGGTACTGTATTTTACTTTGACTTCCAGGACATGGATGTGGTACTGAAATACCACTTCCAGGAATATATTAAAGCCTGGGAATCTCCTAAAGAAAGCCTTACTTTGCTAAGTGAATCAGAATACATTCTATTTGAACATCTCTACAACTAACAGGACACTCATTAACAAATAATTACTGAAAGAAGTCAAAGATGTTAAAATGCAATGTATTATCTGTATTTTATAAATTCCATTTTCTTAGACAAAGTTAAAGGATTTACATGCTACAGAATTGTCTTAACTTTTTTTTTTTTTTTTTTTTTTTGCGGTACTGGGGATTGAACTCAGGGGCATTCTACCTCCAAGCTATACCCCCAGCCCTATTTTTTATTCTTTATTTTGAAACAGGGTCTCACTAAATTGTGGAGTGCCTCACTAGGTAGCTGAGGCTGGCCACGAACCCGGATCCTCCAGTCTCAGCCTCCCGAATGCTGGGATTACAAGCGTGCGCCACCACGCCCAGCTTGTCTTAACTTTTATTGTCATAACCTCTTTATAGTTGATGGAAAACTTTGCAAACTTCAAGGTAGAGATGAAAAGTGTACATCTTTTTTCAGGGGGTGGCAAATTGGTAAAAATTTAAGTTAGAGCACTTTTAATAACCTGGGATGGGCTTATACATTTGCCAACCTAAGGTTTCTTATGTTGGTTTGGTCAAAAATTTCAAATAAGTATTTTTTAAGCTATATTTTAAGGTAAGATCAACACCACCCATAGACAGTAAATTAAAATTTCATAAGTCAAACAAAGCAACACACCGCTGCTAAACATGTTGAATTCAGAAGGGACTGAAATGTTTCAAAAAAAGATATAGCTGGCGCTGGCAGGCTCTGTGAGGCCATGAATGTGAGATCTGCACTAACACTTTCTTCAATTTGTCTTTTCCAGTTGCTTGGTGAGAGAGTGCAAACACAAAAAACATTGAGTCTTTATGTTTAAGCATTGACACACAGCTTCAAGTCATTAGAATATAATGACTATTAGGGACCCATTTCTCATTTGGGGTTGTACTAATTGTATAAATTAGTTTTAAGTAAAAGTAGTGTTATGTAATGATTATATTTTGGCCAACTCTAGCATGCTTGCTTGTTTTTGTTATTATTTAACTGCTCATGCCTAATGGTTAAACTACCATCCCTTAATTCCTGCAGGAAATGGGAAAGCATTTGAATTTTTTCCCCTTGACCCACAATCAATTGATTTGCATAATTCCTTAGGATGCTTCTTTCAGATTCCCAGGGGCCCAGGGGTTGGCCATCTATTGTTCCAAACATGTCTATAAACTAATGTTTATGAAAACAGAACAAAACAAAACAAAACAAAACAAAAAAACCTTCAAGTTCAGGGGAAAGCCTGAGCTATCACTTTGAATACCTACAATCAGTCCATCTGATAATGTTCCCAGGTAGCCAGATACCTCAGAGAAACAAGATACAGGTTTTTGTTTTGTTTTTTATCAAGTGACTCACCCACAATGACCGCGGTGACAGTGAGCAGCACAAAAGCATTCCGAAACAGGTAACTTTTAACATCCTCCCTTGTGATGCTCTGTACTTTCTTCTTGGCCAGAAGTGTGCGTTTCCGGACTCCTTGCTGGAACCTCTCCATCCTGCCCCCCCTCCGGGGCTCTTCTCCTCCATTGCCCTTCGTCATATTTTACTTTTTCTAGGAGGGTGTCTTCTTTGCACCTCAGTGTCTTGGAATTGCCCCCAGAAAGACAAACCTCTTTGGTGTCAGACAGCACAACTACAACGGGAGAGAAAGAGACCAGAGTTACAGCCTCTAGGAGTGAGGGATCTGGGCAGCCCCACACCACCACAGGCAGGCTGTGGGCAAATTGCATAATCTCAGTAGGAATCAAAGACTGGAAAGCCACAATACCAGGCTTCCGGCTAGAATGTGGCTATTTTACTGGACCACGTGTGAGCAATGGGCATAAATTCAGAATGCATGAGCAGAAACTTGTATTCTGTTTTTCAAAGTTTGTCCTTTCCTTCCAAAGAGGCCAAGAAAGGGTATCTGGCAACTTTTCAAAAGTGGGTGGGACTGCCCCCCCCAGACCTAGCCAAGTGCCTTGCACAACGTACACACTCAATAAATGTCTAATTGAATGGAACGCTCAGGAAAGACCCACTAATTACTTGATAACTCATGTCAGATACATGGTTGCGGGAGTTGTGTTAACTGGCTATTTTCTTCATTAAGAAAAAAAAAAAAAAACGTAAGAATATTAACTAGCAAATATGGTTAAAAAGAGGACATTAGTGCCCAGAGGACTTGAGAAATACATTTGACTATTTTATAGTACGATGTTTGAGTTTTTTTCCATGAAACGAGCAAAGTGCTCCAGGCACATCTATAAATTACCTGGAATCATAATCCATTTTCATTTTATTACAAGTAGACATACAAAGTAGTGTTTGTTTTCCAGAGTCCTCTGAGGAAACCTTCTGTGATTTCTAAGTATTTTAAAATTTAGGATTTCTAGAACAGATGAGGAAATGAACCTGATTTTCGTTCCAAACATTACAGCGTGTGGCTTCTGGTTTCTTCACAACGCTTTTAGGTTACTCAAATACAATTAAGTAAACCTTTTTCCTTGCTGGAAATCAGCTGTTCTGAAAGAACCAGGGGTTGACTCCTGCTGCTTTACAAGAGTTCTAAGCCTTAGTCTTTCCCGTGATCGATCCGAGCGGAACTCCCGGCTTCTGCAGACCCGTGTATCTGGCAACTCGAGCAGCCAGCGTGTGGGTCTGTGGGGGGAGGAATTGGAAACCCAGGGACTCCCAGCAAGCTTCTGGCAAATCCAAGGGTGGAAGAAAGGCTTGTCCCAACAGTTTGCCTTTTAAATAAAATTGCAGGTTGCGGTCATTGAATAATAAGACCTATAACTTGTTTAAGACTTCACACCAGATTAAAAGTTCGGGAGGAAGAGAGGGGAGGGTCCAGATTTTTTTTTTTTTAACTAATAGCTCGGATCCCCTTTCCCAGAGCAGTCAATTGGAAGCAGACAAGCTCAATCTTGACGCTAGATCTCTAACCACAATCTACCCCGCAATCCACTCGGCGTGATTCAACTCCAATTTAAGAGAGGATCCGGCTTACACAGCGCACGCTCATGGCGTTCAATTACTAACACGGATTTATCTACCAAAATGGCTAGCTTTTATGCTCGCTACGCCTCTGCCCGAGGGGAACGAAACACACTGGCGGAGGAATGGACCCAGAGATTCAAACCAGCAGGGATCCAGGACATGACACTCACCTTTCCTGGTTTTGTAAGGGGTGCAGGTACCCGGGCAAGGACCAAGGGAATTCTCCAGCAGGTACTAGGCAGTGAGCGAGCCGGCGAGGCGGGCGCTGGCCGCGACAGAACTCATGTGCTCCACTGCAACTTACTATCACAGAACTTAAGAAAAGGGGCGGAGCCTGCGCGCGGGCGGGGTGGGGAAATCAAAACAGACGGGGGGGGGGGGGCGACCCCGCGGTTTCGGGAATATTGATTTATTTTGGCACACCAGAAGCATGCTTGCCGGCTTTGTTTTGCTCCTTAGCCCGCTTTCACGTTTTGTCAGTTCACTTTCGGTAGAAATGCAAAAAATCGGGACCAGGAAGCATTGGAAAATAAAGCGCGCGCACACACACACACACCAGGGAAAGCTGGAAGTCTTGATTAAGAACGTTTCAAAGACTTTTCCAAGGCTAAAATTAATTACTTAACATGATTGGAGGTTTCCTCCGCTGAAGGGAGCACGGGAGTGTGCTGTTTTGCCCGCTTGGATGACTGTTAGGAAAAAGTGCCCCCTGTTTGGAATTGGGAATGTAATTGACATTTCTTGAGAAGAGCGGGAAAGCAGTCAAATATAGAGAAAAATGCTTACTACAATTCTCTGAACTTGTCCAAAGGTAATCCGAACCCCAGATGAGACATGCTTCTATTTTAGCAGGGTTTTTTTTGTTTTTTTGTTTTTTTGGGGTAATAATTTTTAAAATTTTTTTATAGGTGCATTGTAATCATACATCTTTGTTAGGTACAAGCTGGTAAAGGCATACATGCACACATCTCTCATTTAACCCTTCCCCAAATCCTGCCCCACTCCCTAATTCACATGATGTACTTTCACAAATATATCAAGGTCAATCATTATTTTAGCAGTTTTAACTTCATCATAACAAATCTAAAGGAACTCAGGCTACCTTGTGCTACAAAGACCTCAAAGGTAAGAAAACACAAAGGGATTAGGATATGTGTCAAATTCTGAAGTAAAAAGCATTTTAATAGCAACATTGCAAATGCACACTTGAAATTTCATGATTTCAAAAGGTAGGCTGCTATTTAGATGCCTCAAAAAAAAATTTTTTTCCTGGTACTAGAGATTGAACCCGGGGGCATTCTACTTCCAAGCTACACTCCCAGTCCTATTTTTTATTCTTTATTTTGAAACAGGGTCTCACTCAGTTGCAGAGTGCTTCACTAGGTAGCTGAGGCTGGTGGAGAACCCGGATCCTCCGGTCTCAGCCTCCCAAATGCTGGGATTACAAGCGTGCACCACCACGCCCAGCTAGATGCCTCAATTTTAAAGGATGCTAAATACACCCCTCCCCTCCACACACACACACACCATTTTTAGGAGTTAGGAAATTGCCATCAGATGTCTGGTCCATTTTTCTTAGAAGAAAAAAAATTACAAAAATGGATATAAAAAATGAAAAATTCTTTTTTGAGCCTGACTCATTCCCCAAACTGAAAACTTGTTTAGAAAGAGGAAAATAGTTCATTATAAACCCAAACTCCTACCAAAAATCGCAGCCAGAGTTTTGTGTTCTTGTTCACTAAATTCCCCATGCACAATCTGCTCGATTCTTGCGTCTGTTATCCAGCACGAAAGTATGTGTTTTTGTTCCTCATTAGCAAATCCAGGCAGTTATAAAGAAGTGTTTCCTGCCAGCTTCGACTGTTCATGTATGTGGTTTTGAACAGCTACTGGTTGGAAAGCAATGGTGAATCATGTAAATGCCTTAAAATGACAAATTAGCGACAATTATAAAGCTTTCTAGTTTGGCATCACTTTAAGAGTTGAAAATATATTCTCTTGACAGTCTCAGCCCTCCACAGCCCTGCCTTTCCTCTCCTAGGTCTGTACCACATTGTTCAGGATTTAATTATACCATATCTTGTACTGAATCTTTCTTTTTAAAAATCATTTAGGTTTGTGCTTCTCAACTAAATTATAAGTTCTTTGAGGACAAGAACCTGTTTTATGTTGGATACATAGTAAACAGAAAGCAGTTCTTATGAATGTCTGGCATAATAAAGGGCGGGAAACAAAGTGCTTTTTGATCTTCTGTGTTAAAACTATTGTTTTTATGTTGGTATTTCTGGCTTACATGTATGGAGTAGATCTCATTTCTCAGTACCATGACTACTTTGTGTGTGGGGGGGGGGGGTGGAGGGGAGTACTAGGGATTAAACCCAGGGTCATTTTACCTATGAGTTACAACCCTGGCCCTTTTTTAATTTTTTTTTTGAAACATTCTCACTAAGTTGCTGACAGACTCTCTAAATCAGAGGCTGGCCTTGAACCTGCAATCCTCTTATCTCCGCCTCTTAAGTACTGGGATTATAGATGTGCACCACTACCAAGACTATATTTTGTGGTACTGGGGATTGAACTCAGAGGATTCTACCTCCGAGCTATACCCCCAGCCCTATTTTTTTATTCTTTATTTTGAAACAGGGTCTCACTAAGTTGCGGAGTGCCTCACTAGGTAGCTGAGGCTGGCCTCGAACCTGGATCCTCCAGTCTCAGCCTCCCAAATGCTGGGATTACAAGCTTGCGTCACCATGCCCAGCTCCACGACTACTTTTAAAAGCATTTTATTGCAGGGTGTGGTGGCCCAGACTTCTAATCCCAGTATTAGGGAGGTTGAGAAAGGAGGATCTGTAGGTTCAAGGACAGTCTCAGGAAGCAGTGAGACTCTCATCAACCTAGCAAGACCCTGTTTCAAAATAAAAAATAAAATAGGGCTGGGGGTATAGCTTGGAGGTAGAATGCCCCTGGGTCCAATCCCCAGTGCCACAATAAAATAAAATAAAAGCATTTTATTAATCATAATAAGTCCTACCTGAACAGCAAATTTAGGACCAATTTGATCACATTTCTTGTGGAAATGATTTGTATTTCAAGGGAACTTGAAAGAGAAACCTGATTATTTTAAGTGGGTTTTCAAGCCCAGTGGAATTTCTGGGTTTTTTTCATAGGCTAGAGAATCACACTTTGGTTAGCCCAGAGATGAGAAGACACTGATTTCCCTTCTTTTTTCCTCTAATCCCCAAAGCTTGGTAAAAAACTATTTTATTATTTCAGTTGTGCAGACATTATGGGAATCTGGTGTTCACTGAGAAGGGAAGTAATTCAGCACTGAAAGTTTTGTTGGCTATAATAAAACCTAATGAGAAAATAAGATGCAAAGAGTCTCAGTTCAGAGTTTGATGAGGTAGAATAGAAGGGATAAAAATTTTAGGCAGAAAGGAGAGAGACAGATTGGGAAGGAAAAGGAAAAATATAGTTTTAAAATCTAGAGAGCACACACTTGTAATCCCAGCATTTGGGAGGCTGAGACTGGAGGATATGGGTTCGTGGCCAGCCTCAGCTGCTTAGTGAGGCCCTCTGCAACTTAGTGAGACCCTGTTTCAAAATAAAGAATAAAAAAAAAAAAATTGGGCTGGGGCTGTAGTTTGGAGGTAGAATGCCCCTAGGTTCCATCCCCAGTACTGAAAAAAAAAAAAAAAAAAGAGGAGGTCCAGACTTCCACTGTGCCCACCCCTTTTTGGGAGATCTATATAAGGACTGAAAAGGCTGCAAAGACTCATTCTCCGCCAGATAATCTCCCCTCACCTGTCTTCTGCCTTGAGTCCCTTACTTTCCTAAATAAAACTCCTGCCTTCGTCCCTGACTGGCACGTGTTGAAATTCTTTTCACCACGGAGGCCAAGGACCCACAGAAGGCATCGTGCTGTCCCACGACAAGTTCATCTGAATTACAAGATTTTAGTCTGGGGGAAATATTGGGAATTGCTTCTTTTTTGTGTGTGGTACTGGGGATTGAACTCAGGGGCATTCTACTTCCGAGCTACACCCCAGCCCTATTTTTTATTCTTTTTTGAAACCGAGTCTCACTAAGTTGCGGAGTGCCTCACTAGGTAGCTGAGGCTGGCCTCGAACCCGGATCCTCCGGTCTCAGCCTCCCGAATGCTGGGATTACAAGCGTGCGCCACCATGCCCGGCTCGGGAACTGCTTCTTTTAAGCACCACTTTTTTTTTTTTCCCCTAACTAAAACAATAATGTCCTGAAAGCAACCTGGGCTGACTCAAGGTATTTCTGCCCCCTGCCCCTTTATATGCTTTAAAACATTTTCTTTCCTTCATAGACATAAATAAAGATCAAGAAATTATGAACAAACTTTTATATGCTATATTTTATTTAAAGCTATGTGGAGTGGAGGACCCAGAAACACCCACAAACACAGGCAGCAAATGCTGTGTTTGGAAAATCTGACAAGATTTTTCTTTCAACATTCTATGTAGGTAAGTTTTTTCTTAGGAGGAAAAAATGCCAGTATAGTATAGAACCAAATCCAATGCACCCCAAGATGGAGCATCCCCATTGGTTGGTTTGAAGTATGAGAGGTCATGATAATAAGCAAGTGCTGATTTTAACATAGTTCAGAACAGCCAGACTTCAGCTTCAGCACTCAAAATTGGAAAATTGGGGACTTTTTTTTCTTTTTGCAGTATTGGGGATGGAACCCAGGGGCATTCTACCTCCAAGCTATACCCCCAGCCCTATTTTTTATTCTTTATTTTGAAACAGGGTCTCACTAAGTTGCAGAGGGCCTCACTAAGCAGCTGAGGCTAGCCTTGAACCCCGATCCTCCAGTCTCAGCCTCCCAAATGCTGGGATTACGATCAATCGCCACCATGCCCAGCTCAAAATTAGGGACTTTTAGTAAATTGAATTTTTTTTTTTTTTAGCAAGAAAATGGATTAACTTTTTATTTTTAATTTCAGAAGGGATTTTTATCATTCCTTTTTCATATAGCTTGCATTTTAGTACCACTCATAAAGAATGTTGTTCCTCTACAATTTGGAATATTTAGAATCTTAAGATAATGAACAGGACCTGACCTGGCCCCAGGGTGTAAAAGTGGACCATCCAGAGAGGGTAGCAGAAAAGTAAGTGGTATTGGTGGTGGTTGGTTTTTCATTGTATCCTAATTTTTTTCTTTCTTAAATATGAATTTAACAGACACACACCCAAACCAACATTCAACCTGTATTGAATGTTGAATTCTAGTTAACTGGATTTTGTGTGTGTGTGTGTGTGTGTGTGTGTGTGTGTGTGTGTGTGTGTGGTACTGGGGGTTGAACCCAGGGGCGTCCTACCACTGAGCTACACCCCCAACTCTAGTTTATTTTTTATTTTGAAACAGGGTCTCACTAAGTTGTGGAGGGCCTCACCGAGTTTCTGAAGCTGGCCTTGAACCTTTAATCCTCCTATTTCACCTCCCATGTACTGGGATTACAGGCATGCCCCACCACATCCAGCTTAACTGGATTTTTACCTGACTGGGTTTTATTTTAAAATCACATGAAGACTAAAAAAATCCAATGATAGAAATTAATTAACTGTAAGTAATCTTTATCATATTCATTTATTCACTCAACAAACCATGAACATCCATTGTTGCAAAAGTCAGTTCCTTTTGCAAACACATATCCATAATTCTTATGCAGCAGACCAAAGGAGGGCCCCACAGAGAATTATGGGAACTCTGTGTGCTGAGGTCAATAAGTCCTGGAGCCAGTTGAGGGAAGGAGTCTTGCCTGACTCCCCACAGTGTGTGCAGTACAGCAGGGGAAAATAAGGGTCTATACTGGAGAACAATCAGGAGGGCCCCAAATACCCAATTAAACACCTTCAACTGTGGTCCTGGGCAGTGGGGAGGCACAGGATGTAAGGATGGGCGTGATTTTGATTTGGGGTAAAATGAAAAGCCCGTAAGCAAGTAAGGCTTGAGTTAGGAAGCCATGGGAAAGGAGAACCATTGACAAACTGGAATTGTTTATATTCACATTAAAAAACTGGATTCCACAGAGAAATAGGCAGAATCTCACAACATTGAGTCAAGTGCCAACTTCAGATGAACTGTGTACTCTCCCTCCAGGCTGTGGGGCCTGCCCACTGCACTAGCTTCATTATCATCATGTGCTTCTAGCACATTCTGATGTTTTGACCTCTGTGGGGGGTTTAAGAGGAGGTCAGAGCAAGGACAGAAGATTAGGGAACCCCCACCAAAGGGAGAAGCAAGAAGCATCTTCTGAATAGATCTCCAATGGTGAGAAGTTATACCAACTATTTTTATCACAAGGTAGCACAAGTTAAACATAATGGTGCTTTAAGAAATATTTAGCAGCCAGGCATGGTGGCACACACTTGTAATCCCAGTACTTGGGAGGATCTGGGTTCGCAGTCAGCCTCAGCTACTTAGTGAGGCTCTCTGCAACTTAGTGAGACCCTGTTTCAAACTAAAGAATAAAAAATAGGACTAGGGGCATAGCTCGGAGGTAGAATGCCCCTGGGTTCAATCCCCAGTGCTGCCAAAAAAAAAAAAAAAAAAAAAAAAAAAAAAAAAAAAAAAAAAAAAAAAAAAAAAAAAAAAAAAAAAAAAGAGAAACATTTAGCAGATTTTTTTTTTTTTTTGAGGTACTGGGGATTGAACCCAGGGCATTCTACCTCCAAGCTACACTCCTCGCCCTATTTTTTGTTCTTTATTTTGAAACAGGGCCTCACTAAGTAGCTGAGGCTGGCTGAGAACCTGCGATCCTCCTGTCTCAGCCTCCCAAGAACTGGGATTACAAGTATGTGCCACCACACCTGGTAGATTTTCTTTTCTTTTTCTTTTTCTTTTTTTTTTTTTTTTTTTTGTGGTATTGGGGATGGAACATGGGTGCATTCTACCTCTGAGCTACAGCCCCAGCCCTATTTTTTATTCTTTATTTTGAAACAGGGTCTCACTAAGTTGCGGAGGGCCTCACTAAGCAGCTGAAGCAGGCCATGAACTCGGATCCTCCAGTCTCAGCCTCCCAAATGCTGGGATTACAAGCGTGCGCCACCACACCTGGTAGATTTTCTTTTTACTAAAGCTAAAGAGGGCCTGCTTTTTAATGAAGACTTCACAGTTGTTATTAGTGAGTATTTGTGTTGTAAAGTGGTATTTCTCCCACTCGCCAAACATGAGCCAAACCTCTGTGGGACTCGGACCTCAGTGTAGCTGGGAAAGGTCATGTAAGTTGACCGGAGTCAAAGCTTTCAGCAGAGTGCTAGCAACAACAGTCAACACTTTTATAGGGCTTTATAGTTTTATTAGTACTTTCACACGCATCATCTAACTTAATTTTTGTGATAATGCTTTGAGGTACTATTATTACCAGTCCTGTACAACCAGATGTTGAAATGGAGATCATAGAGATTAAGCAGTGTTTGCCCAGAATCACAGTCTGACAAGACTAGAGTTCTGTTTAATAGTTCTCAGAATTTTGATTTCTCATCTTTTTCCCTTTTTTTTTTTTTTTTTTTTTTGGTACTGGGGATGGAACCCAGAGGCATTCTACCTCCGAGCTACACCCCCAGACCTATTATTTATTTATTTTTTGCGGTACTGGGGATTGAACTCAGGGGCATTCTACCTCCAAGCTATACCCCCAGCCCTATTTTTTATTCTTTATTTTGAAACAGGGTCTCACTAAGTTGTAGAGTGCCTCACTAGGTAGCTGAGGCTGGCTGCGAACCCGGATCCTCCAGTCTCAGCTTCCCAAATGCTGGGATTAAAAGCGTGTGCCACCATGCCCAGCTGTTATTCTTTATTTTGAAACAAGGTTTCACTAAGTTGTGGAGGGCCTCACTAAATAGCTGAGGCTGGCCACGAACTCAGTCTTCCAAGTACTGGGATTACAGGGGTATGCCACCCTGCCCAGCCTTTCTCATCTTTTTCCAAAAGAAATCTTCAGTAACTTTTTATTAAAGACAGATAGGAAAGAAAAAAAGGAAAGACCTACCTTAAAAGGAAGACCCACTGTTATTTTTTTTTCTGGGAAGTCCACCCTAAATTCCTTCCACTCCAATCTAACAGGGTTCATGTTCCCTAGGCCCCTGTATATAAATCTCCAATGTTATTACAACTCTGTAGTTCTTCCTCTCAATCTAGCTGTGATTTCAAGACTTGAGCAAGCCGGACATGGTGGCGCACGCTTGTAATCCCAGTGCTTGAGAGGCTGAGACCAGAGGATACGCGTTCTCTGCCAGTCTCAGCTACTTAGTGAGGCTCTCCTCAACTTAGTGAGACCCTGTTTCAAAAATAAAGAATAAAAAATAGGGCCGGGCGTGGTGGCGCACGCTTGTAATCCCAGCATTCGGGAGGCTGAGACCTGAGGATCTGGGTTCGCGGCCAGCCTCAGCTACCTAGTTAGGCACTCCGCAACTTAGTGAGACTCGGTTTCAAAATAAAGAATAAAAAATAGGGCTGGGGGTATAGCTCGGAGGTAGAATGCCCCTGAGTACAATCCCCAGTACCGCAAAAAAAAAAAAAAAAAAAAAAAAAGAATAAAAAATAGGACTGGGTGGTGTAGTTCGGAGGTAGAATGCCCCTGGGTTCCATTCCCAGTACCACACAAAAAAAAGACTTGAGCAAAAGGGTATCAGTAAACATCAAATTTAAAAAATAAAAACAAAACACTGAATTCTTTTTTCAATTATTCAATATAAAATAGATCCAAGTGGGGCTACTCTAATTGCATGGGTGGTGGGTGGGGATTCCCTTGGTGGTCCCTTTCTTTTTCCCCCAGGTAGGTCCTTGAGTCACCTCCTTAATCTGTGACTCCACACATCACAGTTGGAAAACAAGGATGAATGAAGAAGTCAAATCAGCTTGCACTGTGATTCCTTAGTGCCAAGTTTAGATTTAGAACTCGCTCCCCTGGACTTCTGGTCCCATTCTGTTTGCAGTCACTAAACCAAATGCTCCTCCTTCCAATTCTGAATGTCATCCATAAAATTAAGATAGACTAGATTATTTTTCTCAAGTCCTATCCCCAGCTCCGAATCATGTCATGCAAAGAATGGGCTTGCCACATCCTCTTTGGTCTATTTAGTTAAGGACACACATTTTTATATATGCCCAGTAATTAATAGCTTCTCATTAGGTTTCCCCGCCACAAATTAAACACAAACATAATACAATCACCAAAGGAAGCTTATTGAAAGGCATGGGTTTTATGAAGTACAGCAATGACATGGGTCTTTTATAACTGTTTGCTGGTATAGAATCATAATTACGGCAATCAAGACAGATACACATCTTTTGTAAGGAAAAAAAAGTAATTATAATTTAAAAGCACACAGCTCAAAGTTGCCATCACAAAAACGACTATTATAGCAACTATTTCGCATTTGGACATTTTTTTGGCAGGAGGTCTGGGCATTGTTTATTGTGAGTCAGAAACAAGCACTGAGAAAATATGCAAATTTTTTAAGCAAGAGAAAATGCGACTTTGAGCTGAGAAAACAGGGGTAATGGTGGAAACTGTCTGGGCCTTGGTCACAAATCTATCTTAGTGGCTGAAATAATTTTTGGTCATCAGATGCTCTTACAGAAATCTGGGGGTAAGATTAGAATAAAGTTAGCTTATGCATTAAAACATACATTTAAGGTTATGCTGTGTGTCTGCATCCAAGGCCATCTTCTGCCATGTCTGTGGATTGATTGTAAGCTCAGAGCCTAGGATAGAAAGTTCCCAGGGTGCTTGACAATCCCGTTTTCCCTGGCCAGGCAGGGGGATTGTTATAGCCTCCAGAGGCAGTTCACTTCCGGGTCACAGAAGAGGCAAAGGCAAGCCTCCTTCCTCCTCCACCCACCCGCCTGCCCGCCAAGGAAGCTTCACACTTGTTGAAACAAAACTAACGCAGGTGGCCAGTTACTCACACCAACAGGCATGGTTGTAAGAAAGAATCTTTATTTCACGGGAGTTAAACTTAAGTCTAGTTAGCACTTCAGAAATCTAGTAACATGAACAGGTCAAAGCAGAAAAAATAATGTGCTATTAAAGAAATATGCACTGAGACCAGGTTTCAGGAGACCCAGGTTGTGTATGCTTGGGCAAATATTATAGGAGGGCCTCCTCTCCAAAGGAAAGGGTGAGGTGAGCTCTGGGTTTCACACTTTTTTTTAGTCCTTTGTTCAAATGAAGTCTCATGATGAAACAAACAATATTACACATCAGTTACAGGCCTGAAGTGGAGATGGGGAGGCAGGCACCACTGGATTTGCCCTTCCCCTCCCCTTCCTCCACTGCCAAGATCTGGACCCTGTGTGTGGTCCAAGTACCAGGGCCAGGTGTGGGAATGTCTGGATCAGGAATTCAAATAAGGTGACCAGCCCAGCATGGTGGCGCATGCCTATAATCCCAGTACTTGGGAGGCTGAGACAGGAGGATGGTAGTAGGTTCAAGGGCAGTCTCAGCAAGTACTGAGACTTTCATCAACCTAGTGATACCCTGTTTCCAAATAAAAATAAAATAGGGCTGGAGGTGTAGCTCCAAGGCAGAATGCCCCTGGGTTCAATCCCTAGTCTCACACACACACACACACACACACACACACACACACACACACGAAGAATAAGGTTCCCATAAGCTGGAATAACCTTTAAGGAACAGACAAAGGCCTAGAGTAAACTCTAAGCACCTCACAGTACTAGTGATACCTCCACTGATAAATCCCATGGAGACATGGCTGTTTTAACAAATTCATCCACAAGCAGGATGTTGGTGTTTCAGGAAGGGTGGGTGGTGGTAAAATGAAGTGGATGGAGAGGCTGGTCCTCTGTGACCTTGCTTAGCCCCAGGACCAAGCTGGGAAAAGAAATAACGTATAGTTTGCGCAGAGTCATCCAAATAAATGGCTCAGGCAAGACCAGAACCTGGTGTTGATGCTCTCGGCTCTAATCATTTTCAGAGAAACACATTGTCTTATAATACCAACTGCATTCAGTGGAAGCCTGGTATGGTAGGATTCATTTCTGAGTCAGACATTTTCAAATTCAGTGCTATATAGCTACACTGACCACTCTGGTAGCCGCTGGCCACATGTAGCTATGGAACCCTTGCATTTGGCTAGTGGGGATTGAGATGTGGTGCTCTATGTGTAAAATATCCATTGGATTTTGAAAACTTAGTTCCTTCCAAGTGTAAGATATTTCATTAATAATTACTTACACTGATTACATGTTGTAATGGTGATATTTTGAAGATATTGAATAAAATAAAATATGAAAATTAATTTCAACGATTTCTTTTTGCTTCTTTTGACTTGCATTGTATTTCTATTGGACAGCACTTGTGTAAAGTGATTATTCTTTATAGAGGAGTGTTTGGAAGAGGGTAAGATTGTCAGGGATAAAGAAATTCCTTCCCTAGCCCAATCTCTCCCAGTTTATTTAAACAGATAAACATGTGTGGTAAAAAATATTTTGGTGTCTGCAGAGAGGTTTAATGTTAATGGTAATAGCAATAACAGTAAGAAGCTCCCATTTATTAAGTTTTTCCTGTGTGTCGGGCCTCATTTGGCCATCACAACAATCCTATTGTTACAAAGTTTTATTATTACCCACTTTATCAGTAAAGGAACTGAGATCCTGAGAGAATTAGCAACTGCTAGGATCAGAAGCTGGTTAAGTGGTTGGACACAGATGCCACCCCAGCCCTCTTGTATTCAGAGCTCAGGCACCTAAGTGCCACACAGTTTTGTTTGGCTGGGACTAACACTTCCCATGAAAATCCCACCCTCAGAATTCCACAGGTTCCCACCGTGTTTGAAAGCACTGGAGGGAGCGTGGGCTACACAAAGAGGACAGAGTCTTCAAGGACCTTACAAGATAGCAGGGAAAACATGCACGGTGAAATATAATAGAGTAAGCCGGGCGTGGTAGCCCACACTTCTAATCCCAGTATTTGGGAGGCTGAGACCAGAGGATCCAGGTTCCCGGCCAGTCTCAGCTACTTTGTGGGGCCCTCTGCAACTTAGTGAGACCTTGTTTCAAAATAAAGAATAAAAAATAGGGCTGGGTATATAGCTCGGAGGTAGAATGCCCCTGGGTTCAATCCTCAGTGCCACACACACACAAAAGAAATATGATAGAGTAAGACCTGAAGAAAAATTAATAAAACTCCCTAGTGTGCTATTGCATAGTAGGGTGACTACAGACAATATGTTGTACATTTTAAAAGCTAGAAGAGAGCCAGGCATGGTGGTGCACGCTTGTAATCCCAATCCTTGGGAAACTGAGACAGGAGGATTGCAGGTTCACGGGCAGCTTCAGCAACCTAGTGAGACTCTCAGCAACTAAGTGAGACCCTGTTTCAAAATAAAATAATGCTGGAGGTGTAGCTTGGAGGTAGAATGCCCCTGGGTTCAATCCTAGCACCAAAAGAAAGAAAGAAAAAAATAGAAGAAAGGCTTTCAAAAGTTTTCACCATAAAGAAATCATTAATTTTTGTGTGTGTATGTGTGGTATTGGGGATTGAACCCAGAGGTGTTCTACCTTCGAGCTACACCACCAGTCTGATTTTATTTCTTATTTGGAAACAGGGTCTCACTAGATTTTTTTTTTTTTTTTTCAGTACTGGGGATGGAACCCAGGGACATTCTACCTCCAAGCTACACCCCAGCCCTACTTTTTTATTCTTTATTTTGAAACAGGGTCTCACTAAGTTGCAGAGGGCCTCACTGACCAGCTGAGGCTGACTGTGAACCCGGATTCTCCAGTCTCAGCCTCCCAAATGCTGGGATTACAAGCGTGGGCCACCACGCCCAGCTGGTCTCACTAGATTTATGAGAGTCTCACTACTTGCTGAGGCTGTTCTCCTGCGATCCTCTTGTCTCAGCCTTCCAAGTACAGGGGTTACAGGCTTGCATCCCCACACCCGATTAGGAAATCATTAAATATTTGAGGAGGTAAATATGTTTAACCTGATTTAAGCATTATGTGGTATATACACGCATTGGAACATTACGTGGCACCCCATTAACATGTACAATTTGTATGTTTCTATCAGTTGTAGCAAAATTCCCTTGGGAGGCAGGAGAGAGATTATTAATTCCAGTTGTGGGGAAAGAAAGGGCTTCATGGAAGAGGCAGCATTTCAGAGAGAACTTGAAAGATGAGGAAGTTTTTTTCTAGAGTTAGGAATAGCTAGAGGGGGGGGTTCCACATGGGAGAAAAAAAAATGGCAGGAGCAAAGACATAGAGAACTATGAAAGGAGGACCAGCAGGGAGCCCAGACTGAGTGTTTACACATGGCAAGAGGTAAGAAAAAAGACAGAGGAGAGAGAGAGAGGGAGAGGGAGAGAGAAGAGGAGAGGAGAGGAGAGGAGAGGAGAGGAGAGGAGAGGAGAGGAGAGGAGAGAAAGAGAATGGCAGAGTACCATACTGTGGGCAACTACAGGAGTGGGAAGAAAGAAAATAGAAACAAACATACCTTGTTTTCTTGACAAGGCAATCATGGTTTTCTTTTTCTCTTTCTTTCTTTCTTTCTTTCTTTCTTTCTTTCTTTCTTTCTTTCTTTCTTTCTTTCTTTCTTTCTTTCTTTCTTTCTTTTTTGTGATGCTGGGATTGAGCCCAGGGGCATTCTACCTCTGAGCTACACTTCCAGCCCTATTTTTTATTTTTTTTTTGTCTTGAAACAGAGTTTCACTAAGTTGCTGAGCGCCTCGCTAAATTGCTGAGGCTGGCCCCAAACCTGTTATCCTCATGTCTCAACCTCCCAAGTACTGCGATTACAAGCATGAGTCACCACCACACCAGCTCAATCAGAGCATTACTTTGAGAAAGTCTTCATATGCAACTTAGGAAGACCAGGGTAGGTTTGTACTAATGTACTTTGTAGAATGCTAAAGTTTTTTTTTTTTTTTTTCCTTGCTATTTGGCAAAACAAGCAATAACACCAATCACACCAAAATCAGTTCAAAGACCTAAGAACTATCCAACCTTCATGAGCCAAAAAGAATATATCTGAATGTGACAGACACCATAGGAGTGACTATTCCATATTCCAGGATATCTATCAGCAGGACCAGGATGCCCCTGCACTCCCCATCCACACTTTGGTCAAAACTCTAGTTTTTCTTCTATTCCATTCAGTTTTGAGAGGGCAATTGATTCACCAAGGGATTAATAACTGCTAACATTTACAAGGTAGGCAGAAAAGACTAGGAAAAGCACCTTTCACCAGATGTAGAACAGAGCGAGTCATTTTATTATATAATTGATCGGAATTCCTTTGTAGTTGTCTGCTATGTTTTTCAGATGTAATATTTAAGACAGAACTCAGCTCTCAAGCTCTGGCCAGCAAGCGGGAGTCTCTTCTTTCTAGAGGGCTGCTTGTTCTTGCATTTTCCTCCCACCAAATCTGAAGGATTCAGAGTTTCTGCTTCTAGTTCTGCCTTCAGATTTTATTCAGGGTCTGTCAGATTCTTTCTCCAGAACCATCCGATGAGATCTATTGTTATGGAGTTTAGTGATTAAAATGCAGCCCCAATCTAATCCCAGCCTGGGGATTGTCTTTTGGTTAAAACATGAGGGGATCAGTTAGGGAAAGAAGGCAGACTGAGGGGCAAGTTTTCTCCAGGGTAACTCCTCTTTGCACCAGTCTTCTATTGCAAATTCATCATGTTACCCGGTACCAGCAAATCCTACTCCTTCAGGAGCTGGCCTTATCACAAAGGCATTTACTGTCAATCCTGCAGTTGCCTATAGCATTTTATTTACCCCCTAGGAATGTCTGGTTTTCCCAAATCCTAATTACAGACTGAAAACAAAACAAAAAACAAAACAAACAAACAAAACACACACACACACACACACACACACACACACACACACACACAAATCCTCAAATCCTCAGGGCCTGGAACTCTGGCTAGGCAGAATTCATTGCTTTCGTGTTGGCCATTTTGAATTGTGGTTTGGGTCTTCTTGATATGCTCTGATCTTTATTTTGAGATGTTGAGGCCTTCTGGAAGAAGACCCTTCATTCAGGCATGCCCTTCCTCACTAGGGGCTGCCTGCAGATTTAGAAGTGCAAAGTGACTACAGGAATCCAAATTGGTGTTATTAAGGTGAGAAAAAGGACTGTTTGCAGTGGCACACGCCTGTAATCCCAGAAATTGAAAGACTGAAACAGGAGGATCACAGGTCAAGACCAGCCTCAGCAATTTAACCAGACTCTCAGCAATTTGGTGAGACTCTGTTTCAAATAAAAAACAAATAAATAAAATAGGGCTGGGGATGTAGCTCAGAGGTAGAAAGCCCTTGGGTCCATCCCCAGCAACAAACACACACACACACACACACACACACACACACACACACACACGACGAGAAAGGGGTCAGTTACAGTGGTGCATGCCTATAATCCCAGTATTTGGGAGGCTGAGACAGGAGGATAGCAGGTTTGAGGCCAGAGGCCAGCACATGCAGTAACTTAACGAGAACCTGTTTCAAAATAAAAATGAAAATAGGACTGAGGGCATAGTTCAGAGTTTGAACACTCCTGGGTTCAATCCCCAGTACCACCCCCCCCCCCAAAAAAAGGTCAGGGTAGGGAGGGGGATGGGAAGAATGGAAAAGAGAAGAGACAGGGGGCAGGGGCACTAATATTCTTCAAAAGGACACAAACAGGCTCCAGGTAAACATGGGACTTCTACTGATTTTTCTCTTAAAGTTGATGTGACATTTTCCAGTTCCTCAACTCTATCCATCTTGGTCCCACAGATATTTCTGTCTTTTTCCAGTGCCCATTCAGTTGTTCTGTAGAGCTTAGACTTAGTAAGTTTAACTAAAAAACTTTCCTTTAAAGTGCCTCAGCTACTTAGTGAGGCACTCTGTGACTTAGTGAGACTCTGTTTCAAAATAAAGAATAATAAAAAAAAAAAAATAGCGCTGGGGGTGTAGCTCAGAGGTAGAATGCCCCTGAGTTCAATCCCCAGTACAGAAGAAAAAAAAACAAGAGACAAAAGGCAAAGGAGGAGACTACAACTTTAAAAGCCTTGTGCTAAAGTTCATGCTTTTACTCTCCAAGCCCGTATTCCTTCCAGGCTGATCACTCCCCAAACCAATTTTTCCTTAGGCCTGTCACTCCCAAATTTCTGGGAAATCTTAAATCTTCTTCTACTCACAGTCTCAAAGTTACTGGAAATTTCCCCACATAGGAAAGTTGTCCTGTGCACTGTTAATTATGTCACAAATACATGCATTTTTTTTAATAGACCGAGCAAAGGGAGACACAAAACCTCTAATAGAGGCTCTTGTCCCAACATTATCGATCAGATAATGGAGATAATGCAATCTTCAGGATCCTGAGGACAGTCAGACCACAGCAAACTGTCTTGTGATCACCAGATCCCAACACATCCCCACCTAACTTCCCATGCCCACCCCTCACTTTTAAAAGAAGAGTCCAAGGCCCCCAGCGCATTTCTGGCTCTTGAGATAGCCCACATTCTCCCTTGAATGTGTCCTCCTTGCTTTTCTTTCTTTCCTTTTTTTTTTGGTACTGGGGATTGAACTCAGGGGCATTCCACCTCCGAGCTATACCCCTAACCCTATTTTTATTCTTTATTTTGAAACAGGGTCTCATTAAGTTGTAGAGTGCCTCACTAGGTAGCTGAGGCTGGCCAATGTTGGAACAGAATCCTTACAAAGCACCCCAACATGGCACAATTCCGGCTTTTCTTCCGGGCATCAGCTGGTCAGCTGGCGGTGCCTTCCCGTGCCCAGGAACCAGCCAGCCGATCACCCCTGGCTGGCTCCAATTTCTTCCCCTTTGTCCCACCCTATGAAGCCCCGTACCTGGTCCTGCGAGACCGCCCCCTACCCTACCTATAAGTATTAGTTGTTTCCCTTTGTACGCGGGAACAATAAACTGTCTCCCTCCCTATCACTCTGTTCCTCCGGCCTCCGACGGGATTCCTGGGTCCCCCTTAACCCTTACAGCCGAGAACCCGGATACTCTGGTCAGCCTCCCAAATGCTGGGATTACAAGTGTGCGCCACCACGCCCGGCTTCCCTCCTCGCTTTTCTATCGAATCTCTGCTTGTGCCTCTATCTGACACATCTTGAAATTCCTTTCTGTGACATTTGTCAAGGACCTGGGACCTGGATACCCTGGGTTGAGATCCTCCTCTGGTGACAGTCTCTAAGTGAGACTGATAACCATCATAGGGCTTAACATGGAGGAGTGAAGTAGTAGTTTTTTTTTTCGTTTTTGTTTTTAAAGCCTGTTTGGTAGACAGCAATTGCCAGAGTGAGAAGCTAGTTAGGAAACTACTAGAAAGCCCTTGTGAGCTGACGGTGGCTTGGATTGTCTAACTGCAGAGGTAATAAAGAAGTGGTACAATTTGGCGACATAGTTTAAAAGAAAAACTTCGAGGATTTGATAAAAATTGGACCAAGGGTATAAAAGAAAGAGAGTTGTAAAGGCTGAAGCTTAGGTTTTTTCAGGTTGAACAGCTGGGGAAATAGAGTTTAACTGAAATGGGTGGAGGGCCGAAGGTTCAGGGTGGGCACAGGCGTTAGATTCTCTCAGACCTTTGCATGGAGCTGTCCCAGGCCAGTGGCATTCTAGGGAGCAAGGAGGCTGCAACTCTACATTTGGAACTCATCCCACGTGGAATTTAAAGCTCTGAATGAGTGTGCCAAGGGAGCATGAGAGGGCATAAAATTATAGGAGATTCAGAACCGAAGTGGAACAGATTAACTAAGAGTTAAATCGTTTTTTTTTTTAATTTTACTGTTTTGTTTAACATTATGCATGCTATGACACCAAGCACGTTTACAAAAGCTGGAACCGAAGCTAATCGACTCTACTATCGTGCCTCAGGTTGTCGCCAAATTGTCATAAGCATTTATTGGCTCTCAGAGGGCGACACCAAAGTTTTTGGCCTGAGCAACTGAAGGACTGTAGTTGTAATTTACTTTTGGGGAAGACTGGGAACAGCTTGTGCGAGGTGTGGTTAGGGCAGGAAACCAAATTGGAGACAATCATGTGGAATTGTTGAATGGGCTGTTGGAGATGAGAAAGAATTCAGGACTGGGTCTGGTTTGAGATTACCTTTGGTTTTATCAGCATATTGATAGCGTTTCAATGGGGCATGAGTTTGGCTGCAGAATAGAGAAGAGACAATTAAGGACTGGATCTGGGAGCTTCTCCAAAGTTTACAGGTGGAGAAGATAACTAGGCTTTGGGAGGAAGGTGATGAGGTAAGGGAAGAAAAGAGCAGAAGGGATATCTAATAGGTCATCTTAAATATTACAAGAACTTAAAATAGCCAACAGTCTCAGAGTCTTTCTAAACTTAGCACAAGCACAGAGTACTGTAGATCTGACTTACTTCATCTCTGTATTTCGTTTGAAATCTTCCTAGGATTATACACAGATGCCTGATAAGAAAATAATTATATCGTCCAAACAATTTGGAGTTGCTTTCCCAAGGGGATGTTTTGGGATTGCATTTGGAGCCAGTTAATCTTGCCTGTTACCTAGAGGTTCTGGTCAGTATGATATGTGAAGTTGGGCACTGAGGGTATTGCTTTTCACCCCCAGATTGCCTGCCAGAGTCTCTCTGTTGTGAATTTGAAGGGAAAGGGCTGGGTAGTCACATAACTCACCTCTCGGGTGTTTTGTTTATTTTACTTTGAATAACCTCAGTGGGGCTTTACCAGTTGACTGGACTTTGTATTTTGCACTTGGTCTTTCTTTGCCCTCCCAGGAACATTGAATGTGGGGTTGGCAAAGCCCTCCACTCTAAGTACGGATAGAACCCATTCATCTGTGAACTTGGATGGGAAAAGTATAGCCTCTTTATTTTTACTAACTTTTATTTGAAATTCAGCAATTCCTTCAATTATACATGGAGGCAACAAATTATATCTGTTGTACCTGGGTATAGCTGCACTGGTAGATATTTTACATCATCTTACAACTGTTTCAGTTAGCTCCAAAGTCTTCTATGTTCATTGTACATTGCAGTAGTTTGTAGACTTGCTGCTATTCTTATTTACTGTCTTAGTAAAGATGTGCACATATTTAGGACTATATTTCAAGAGCATCAGATTTTCTTACAATCTTTTGCATTTTGTATAATGCACTTTTATATTTTATAATATTCTTTTTTTTTTTTTTTTTTTTTTTTTGCGGTACTGGGGATTGAACTCAGGGGCGCTCTACCTCCGAGCTATACCCTCAGCCCTATTTTTTATTCTTTATTTTGAAACCGAGTCTCACTGAGTTGTGGAGAACCCGGATCCTCCAGTCTCAGCCTCCCGAATGCTGGGATTACAAGCGTGTGCCACCACGCCCGGCTTTTTATAATATTCTGAGAAGGGGCTTCATTGGACTTGGGTAGGGCAATGATGCAGAAAGGCAGAGGACCCCGTTATCTCTGATTTGTGTTCTTTTCATGTGCTCCCCACTTCTGGGCACCCTATCCCACTTGAAAACGGTATAATGATATTCAACTAGACATCTTGTCACTTTGGTCAAGGACATTGACTGTTCCCTGTGTCTTTTCTTGTCCATTTTTACATGGTGGGAGAGGAATCTGCTTTTTTTCTCCCTGGCTTCTGGGCTTTGAGTTATCTCTTGGAAAGGCCTTCTCCACTCAAAAGTTATAAAAATATACTGCACTCTCCAATGTTTTCTCCAACATTTTTATAGGGCTTTTGTTTTGTTTTTCATCTAGCACTTTAATCCAATTGGAATTTGTTGTGATGTAAGGATCTAGCTTTTCTATTTGTTTTCCTAAAATGGTAGCCAAATGTCTCAACCCCATTTATTGAATAGTCAATTTTCCCTCATTTGACATATTTTAGCAGCTTTACAGAGGTATAATTGATATACAATAAGCCGTACCTATTTAAAGTGTACACTTTGATAAGTTTTGACATATATACCCATGAAACCATCACCATGATCAAGAAAGTGAATCATTTTTATTTTTAAACAACTTGCATCTTATTTGTCTTTTTTTGTGTGTGGTCCTAAGGATTGAAACCAGGGGCATTCTCCTCTGAGCTACACCCACATCCCTATTTTACTTTTTTATTTTGAAACAGGGTCTTGCTAGGTTGCTGAGGGCCTTGCTAAGTTGCTGAGGCTTGCTTCAAACCTGAAAACTCCTGTCTCAGCCTCCCAAGTACTGGGATTATGGGCATATGCCACCATGTCCAGCTCATTTGACTTTTGAATAGTTATTATATTCATATGGTTCAAGATTCAAAGATAAAATATGTTAAGTGGTTGAAAGTTTCTGTATTATTCATACTGAATTCCCAGTCCTAACTGTTGATTTTCATCCCTGTATGCAATCAACATCACTAGTTTATTTAATTTATATATATATGTTTATATATAAACAAAAATATTTATATATATTAAAAATATATATGTATATATACATATATATATTTTTTGCGGTACTGGGGATGAAACCCAGGGGCATTCTACCTCCGAGCTATACCCGCAGCCCTACTTTTTATTCTTTATTTTTAAAACAGGGTCTCACTAAGTTGCAGAGGGCCTCACTAAGCAGCTGAGGCTGGCTGGGAACCCAGATCCTTTGGTCTCATCCTCCCAGGAACTGGGGTTACAAGCTTGCGCCACCACACCCAGCTTTGGGATTAAATACAGGGGCATTCTACCTCTGAGTTACATCCCCAGCCCCATTTTTTTTTTCCTTATTGGGGATTGAACTCAGGGGCATTCTACCTCCAAGCTATACCCCCAGCACTATTTTTTATTTATTTATTTTTTATTAATTGGTGCATTGTAATCATACATCTTTGTTAGGTACATGCTGATAAAGGCATATATACATGCATTTCTCATTTAACCCTTTCCCCAGTCTGATTTTTATTTCTTATTTGAAAACAGGGTCTCACTAGATTGCTGAGAGTCTCACTAAGTTGCTGAGGCTGTTTTTGAACCTGTGATCCTCCTGTCTCAACCTCTCAAGTACTGGGATTACAAGCATGTGCCAGTATGCCTGGCTACTTATTTCTTCTGATACATGATCCTGGGCATTTTTTTTTTACATCTTTATAAGCTATTCCTGTTTCATATCCTTTGCCTGCTTATTTATTGAGTTGTTAGTCTTTTTCTTATTGATTTATAGAAACTCTGTGTATTAAGAAATTTTGGTCTTTCTTTCTTCTGTGATTTACATTTCTAATATTTCATCCAGTTTGTCATTTGTCTTTTGATTGTGCTTTCTTTTGGTGGGTTTTGCTATACTTGAGTTTTTATTTTTACTTTTTAAAATTAATAATAATAGTAGTAGTAGCAGAAGTAGTAGTAGTAGTACTGGGAATGGAACCTAGAGGTATTCTACCTCCAAGTTATACTCCCAACCCAATTTTTAAAAATTTCTTTTGTGTGTGTGTGTGTGTGTGTAGCACTGGGGATTGAACCCAGAGGCATTCTACCTCTGAGCTACACCTGCCCAATTTTATTTCTTATTTAGAAATGGGGTCTCACTAGGTTGCTGAGAGTCCCACTAAGTTGCTGAGGCTGACTTTGAACCTGTGATCCTCCTGTCTCAGCCTCTCAAGTACTGGGATTATAAGCATGCACCACCACGCCTGGCTAAGTTTTTGTTTTAGTATAATTAAAATGGTTAGTCCACTTCAACACATAAGCACAGGTAAAAACTTTCTCAGCAAGACCTCAAAAGCACAAGCAAGTCAAAGGAAGATCAATACATGGGATTGCATTAAACTAAAGAGCTTCTGTGCAGCAAAGGAAACTATCAAGAACCTCAACAGAAAACCCACAGAGTGGGAGAAAATCTTTGCCAGCTACTCTTCTGATAGAGGACTAATATCTAGGATATACAGAGAACTCAAGAAACTCACAGCTAAGAAAACAAATAACCCAATCAAATCATGGGCAAAGGATCTAAATAGACACTTCACAAAAGAAGAAATACAAATGGCCAATAAATGTATGAGGAAATGTTCCACATCATTAGCAATCAGAGAGATGCAAATCAAAACTACTCTGAGATTTCACCTAACTCCAATCAGAATGGCAATTATCAAGAACATAAACAACAACAAATGCTGGCAAGGGTGTGGAGAAGTGGGAACCCTAATACATTGTTGGTGGGATTGCAAATTAGTGCAACCACTTTGGAAAACAATATGGAGGATCCTCAGACAAATGGGAATGATCCAGCAATACCTCTACTGGGTATCTACCCAAAAGAACAGAAACCAAACTATCAGACCAATGCATGTGTATCTATGTTTATAGTTGCACAGTTTACAATTGCCAAACTATGGAACCAGCCAAGATGTCCATCAACAGATGAATGGATTACAAAACTATGGGATATGTACACAATGGAATTTTATTCAGCCATAAAGAAGAACAAAATCTTGTTATTTGCAAGGAAATGGAAGGAACTGGAAAACATGTTAAATGAGATTAGTCAGTCACAAAAAGTTAAAAATCGAATGCTCTTCCTAATATGTGGAAGCTAGGGAGAAAATGGGACATAAGAGGGACTCCAGATGAAGGAGAATCCTTAGGTGAACAAAGAATTTGACTTAACAGAAGGTGAAGGGGGTAGGGAGGACACCCTAATGAACATGATGTACTTTCTATGAACACATCTAAGTCAATCACTAAACTGACCTTGAGAAGGAGGGAGGAGGAGGGAGTGGGGCAGGAATTGGGGAAGGGTTAAATGAGAAATGTGTGCATGGATGTCTTTACTTATACTAGCTTGTACCTAACAAAGGTATGTGGTTACAATGCACCAAATAAGGGAAAGATGAAAAAAAAAAAAAGATTTGTTTAAGTTACACAAGGAGATTTTGGATCTACGTAACATGGAGCCCACTTCTATTAACCTGACAGAAACAGCTAAGACATTTGTAGATCGGCTTCAAGCCTTGGTCACTACCTGGCCTTTGTTGACCTCCTTGCTAGGAGGAGCTATCGTAGCAACAGCAATAGTCATTCTAGGCTTATGCATTCTACCACTTGTTGTACGCCTTGTGATCAATGCCTATGTTAGTATATGAGCAGATTTACATGGAATAAAAATGCAAGCACTGCCTCGCACAGGGCCTGGTAGTCAATGACGGGTTCAATTTTCTCAGGGCAAATCAGCTTAAGATAGGGCTCCTTGAATGACTCATCGAGACCCCATGACCGGTAAGATTAAGCACCTGGTAGGAAACGACCTAAGACAGAACGAGGCAGCTGGCCAGGGCCCCACAGAGTAACAGTGGAAGGACAAGGCTGAGAGGGGGAGGGGTGGAGCCTTGGGTGGGAGGGGTCCAGGTGAGCCAGCTCTCCTGGCCCACTCATTTCCAAGAAAAAGAAAGGACTGGAGCCAGGAAAGTGTAGTTTATTCTCCCCAAGTCTGCTACTCAGCAACCACTCTGCATCCCTCCGAAAGGGAGGCCAGAGAGAGACCTCAAGAGCTACGGCTCCACGGGAAGGAAACTGAGGCGCTCCCTTCAGAAAGTTTGATGCTGTCAGAGAAAATTATAAGCCCGCTTTTAAGATGAGAAACATAATGCACAGAGATACTAAGAAGAAACCTAGAAGTAAGCCTTCACCTTCCACCTCAATTCATTTCATGTGCAAACCTTTTTTAACGTTCAACAAACGCTCTCTGTTAATTATTTCAGTTTACTTTCTCATTCTAGTATAAGGATATATTTCCCCACTGTTTTGTCTGTACTTCTTGAAATTATTTACAAATAATCTTTAATATAATCTCACAGGTAAATAATGCTCAGTGCAACCTTCACCTCCCTGCAGTGGGAATTTGGATATTGAGCTCATCTCTTTCCAGTGATCCTCATTTCAGAACAGCATTATCCATCTCTCTCTCTTTTTTTTTTTTTTTTTTTTGCGGTACTGGGAATTGAACTCAGGGGCATTCTACCTCCGAGCTATATCCCCAGCCTTATTTTTTATTCTTTATTTTGAAACTGGGTCTCACTAAGTTGCAGAGTGCCTCACTAGGTAGCTGAGGCTGGCCACGAACCGGGATCCTCCGGTCTCAGCCTCCCGAATGCTGGGATTACAAGCGTGCGCCACACACCCGGCTTATCCATCTCTCTTGGCCTGAATTTATCTAAGTTTAACCTCAACCTAACCCCAAAGTGATGCTAAACTTTCTTCCTAGGTATCTTCTTTTTTATTTTTATTTTTGGTACTGGGGTTTGGACCCAGAGGTATTCCACCTTTGAGCTATGCCTCCAGACTATATTATTTTTTATTTTGAAAAAGGGTCTCACTAAGTTATTGACAGCCTAAGTAAGTTGCTGAAACTGGCCTTGAACCTGCCATCCTCCTGTCTTAGCCTCCCCAGTACTGGGATTACAGGTGTGCGCCACCACGCCCAGCTGAGAAAGGGCAATCTTAGTTGTATATCAGCATGGTGCCAAAGAAGAAGAATGAATTTATTTTGAAAGTACTGATGAAAAAGAATTTAGCTTTATTACATAATCTCTGAAAGAATTAATGCAAGTCACGATTACAACATGCTTTTATGGCCTTCCTTTGTGTATGTGTTTTGTTTTTGTTTTAAATGTTTTAGTTTAAAAAAATCATTCTCTAAGAGCCACTGAGTTCAAGCACACCCCACTCAAGAGTTTGCTTCTGCCCGCCACAGCATCTGTGTGGTATTTTGGGAGGTCCGCAGAAATTAATTAGAAAGAAAGTTGGCTCCGATGTCTTATTTTTGGTCTTTTCCTCCTTTAAAAAATAAGGCCTGGCTGTTTGAAGACCCTTTTTAAAAAAAACCCTCATTCTCTAGCTTCCTCTTGATTTGTGTTTATTGCTCAAAGTTTTCCCAGGGGAGGGCTGAAGGCAACCCTAGAACAGTTCTGTTCTGTTCCTTTGCTATCCTCAGGCTCCAGATAAGAGCCCTGAAGAGGGGACCACATCCAGCCCTCACAGTGGGACTGTGAGACTTTATAATAACCTCTCCCACAGCCCCAGCTCTCAGCACTATTCACTCTGCACCAGGACCCTTAACACAGCACAAAGGAACACTTTGAAAGTCCCTGGACCCCACTTCCTTGCTGAGAGCCCAGGATGCAGGATCCTCACAGCAGTCTTCAAAAAGCCCCCTAATTTTATTTCCATCTCTGGTTTCTGGGCCACAGTCTTCTGCTTGAACAAGGGGAAGAACAGCTGTGTAAATAATACAGATGACTGCAAGAGGCCCAATGCTTCCCCCAATGGCCTCCCATAGACTCGCCGTTGGTTGTGTGTACGATGGATAAAGACATAGGCCCAAAGTGCTCCGATAAATGGCATTCTCCCGTGAGAAACTTTCTAGGCATTAAGCACCCGGGAGAGCATTCTCTATAAAATAGGGATACAGACTGCTGAATAGCCAGAAACAACTGTCATATTATTGTAGTTAGGAATTTTCAAAAATCCTGTTTTCCTAGAACCAACCAAAACATTCATTCACCAAATGGTTATTAAGCATCTGCTGTATAGAAAGCATTTCTTCTAAGTGCTTATGGAAATATTTGGCAAGCCTGAATGAGATATGTCTATGGCTTTATTGCTGTGGAGTAGAGCAAAGGAATGAGTAGTGATTAAGAGTTTAGTTTTGAGCTGGTGTGGGGGTGGACATCTGTAATCCCAGTACTTGGTAGACTGAGCCAGGAGAATCACAGGTTCGAAGCCAGTCTCAGCAACTTAGCGTAACCCTCAGCAACTTGGTCAAACCCTGTCTCAAAACAAAAAATAAAATAGGGCTGGGGGTGGGGTGTAGCTCAGTAGTAAAATACCCCTGGGTTCAATCCCTTGTTCCACTAAAAAAAATGAGTTTAGTTTCTGAATTGTCATGGGTCTGAGTTTTAACTTCATTACTTATTAGTTGTGTGACCTTGGATAAATCGAGGAGCTTTTCTGTATATCTGTTTTTTCATTTCTAATACTATCTTCTGTATAATATCATTGTGGGATTAAGTCTTATAATAGGCTAGGGTATAAACTAAGCTGCTATAATGAAGAGATTTTAAAGTCCAGTAGCATGCTACAATAGAGCTTGTTCATCTCTTTGTGCAGAGATAGGAGGTCTACTAAGGGCCCCTTGAAGAGTTCCAGCATCCCCACCATTTTTAGCTTGTGGCTCTGTCTCTGAGATCAGACTAGTTTCTCTAGCCCTTACCACATCCCAGCTAGCAAGAAAGGGAAAGGCCAGGGGAAGGCATGATTAGTCCTTTTTAATAGTATGACCCAGGAATGACACATACCATTTCTGGTTACAGCTTCTTTGTCAGACTTGGTCACGTGATTGTGCCCAGCTGCATTAGAAGGGTAGGAACTTCGCCTCTAGCCGGCCATGTGCTTAGTTACAACTCATTACTTTTGTGTGTGGATGGTGGGCCAGAACCATGCCTGCATGGCTATCCTCATTAGCCCACAGTAACTGATGACAGTCACTACTGTGGGGCCCTTGAAGGGTTGCAGGAGGTGGGCTCCTGAATACCTGGAGAATGAAAAAACATTCAGATGGAGGGATAAAGAGCTCAGAGGCATTGAAGAGAAGGTGTGTATTGAGAAGTCCAGATTATCTGGGGTGTAGCGTGTAGAACAGTGTAGGAAATAAAGTCAGGTCAGAGGTGAGCAGCAGACTGTGAAGGCCTAAGACATTTGCACTGCGTGTTTTAGGCAGTGATAAGAGGAAAGTTTTGTGAACAAGGAAGTCATAAGATCAGGGATGTGGTTTAGGAACATTTGTCTGACAGGAAGTAGAATGGACTGGCGTGTGAATGGAGGCTAGGAGCCCAGATGGGGAGGCCATCCCAATAAACCAGGGTGGAATTCTGAGGGCCTCACCTGGGCAGAGGCAGTGGTGGGACTGGAAAGATAAAGCCAGATGGAAGGCACCTTTGGAAACAGAGGCAACAGCTGTGACCACTGATTTAATATGGAGATGAATAGGCCAGAATTACTTAAATTATGCACCTTTGTTTTTTTGTCAGAATAATGATGCCATTAAGAAGAAAAAGGAAGCCAGGAAGAGGAAAGAAGAGAGATAGCCTGTCTTTCCTGGCTTGCTTTCTTCCTTCCTTCCTCACTCTCTCTTTCTCTCTCTCTCTCTTTCCTTCTTACCACTTATTTAATGTCTGCTTTCCTTTGCTATGCCGTAAACTCATCTATCACTGCATAACTCACCATTTCAAACTTTGTGGTGTAAAACAAAACAATGAAACCATATTATTACCTCTCCCAGACCCGAGAGTTGACTTGGGTCAGTAGGCAGGCTTTGTTCAGGGTCTCTCATTCAATTATAGCTGGATGAGGGCTGGAGTTGGAATCATCTCAAAAGTGTCCTCTGTTCATGTCTGGTGGTTGATGGTGGCTTTCCGTTGAGACCTCAGCTGGGTCTGGGGGCTTGAGCACCTGTGCAGGGCCTCTCCATGTGGCCTGGGCTTCTTCGCAGCCTGGTGGCTGGGTTTCAAGAAGAGACACCAGAGAGAACGCCAAGGAGAAGGCTCCTTGCTGCGTACTGACAAGTCAGTTGCCTTTTATTAATTAGAAGTGAGTCCGGAGGACCAGCCCATGTTTCAGGGCTTGATGGGAGGAATGTCAAGGAAAGTGTGGACATGGGTTTCTTTTTCGTTTTTCCTAGGGTGGAGGGATACTGAGGATTGAACTCTGGGCATTCTATTGCTGAACTACACCCTCTACCCCTTTTCATTTTTTGTTTTGAAACAGGGTCTCACTAAGTTGCTAAGGGTCTCCCTACAATGCTGAGGCTGGCCTCAGATCTGTGATCCTCCTATCTTAGCCTCCCAAGTACATGAGCCACTATGCTGGGCCTGTAGACACATTTTAAACCACTATATTCTGAGAACAGAGGCCTGGCTTGTCTTGTTTTTTTTTTTTTTTTTTTTTTTTTTTTTTTTTTTTTTTTTTTTTTTTTTTTTTTTTTTTTTTTTTTTTTTTTTCTTTCTTTTTTTACCTAACATGCTGTTGGTGCTTAGGAAAAGGTCACATACTGTGTGAACCAAAGAAAACTTGTTGAGCAAATGAATGAAGAGAAAAATCGGTGGATTCTAGTGCTTCAGAGACATTATTCAGGGTGAGAACTGGGGAACATTGGCCCTTTTTAACTACCTATTACTCCTATGGACATCACTTCCTGGTGGAAAACTTAACGTCCTGCAACACCACTGGGAGAATATAAATATCTTGATCCCTTTTTATTGGGTCATTATCTCTTCAGTTTGGCACAAGTGAATCTGAGAGACAAAATCTGAACTGCATGCTGATATCCTGCCAGGACATGGTTTCTGCTCTTATCTACATTCATAACAGGGGTGTACTAAGTTTACTTCTGGTACATAGCAAATTATCACATACCTGGTGGTTTAAAACCAGCACCATCTATTAGCTCATAGCTCTGTAGGGCGGGAATCTTGGGCTTTTGTTCAGAGTTTTACAAGGGATCAAGATGTTGGCCAGGCTGCATTCTCATCTGGAACTTGAAGTCCTCTTCCACACTCAAATGATTGTGGTAGAATTCATTTCCTTGCTGTTGAGCCAGTGAGATCTCTATTTACTAGCTGGAATTCACACCATTAGTTTCTGAGTTGCTGGGAGAAAGTATATGTGCACAGGGGCTAGGAATCCTGGGGGCTATTTTAGAAATCTGCCTTCCACAAGGGAGAAGTTCCTTGAACACAGGAAAAGAGTGCAGATGGTTCATATGTTGGGAAATCAAAAATGTTGCAAATGTCTAACATAGGAAGAGAACAGGTGAAGATACACGAAAATGGAAAGGCAAATGTCTGAAATAAGTTATGAATTCCACTAAGGAATGAAATAAAGACAGACAAGTGGAACATGGAGCAGTGTTGAAAGTCGGGCATCAGTTTTCACAGACCTAGAGAAATCAGTTAGAAAATTAATAGGTAAAAACAAAAGACTCAGAATAGCCAGAGCAATTCTCAGCAATGAGAACCATGCCAGAGGCATCACAATACCTGACTTCAAATTATACTACAAAGCGATAGTAATAAAACAGCATGATAATGGCACAAAGACAGACACATAGACTAATGGAATGGAAGACTCAGAAACAAAGCCCCATATTAATAACCAGTTTATTTTTGATAAAGGTGTTCAAAATATACACTGGAGAAAGGATAGCCTTTTCAACACATGCTGTTGGGAAAACTGGCTATCCATGCATAGAAAAATAGAATTAAACCCTAACCTTTCATCCTGCCAAAAGTCAATTCAAGATGGTTCAAAAGTCTAGAAATTAGACCAGAAACTTTAAAACTACTAGAAAAGGGTATAAGACCAACACTCCAACATATAGATACAGGTAGAAACTTCCTCAGTAGGACCCTGAAAACTCAGGAAATTATAATAAGAATTAATAAATGGGATGACATTAAATTAAAAAGCTTCTGTGCAGCAAAGGAAACCATCAAGATTCTACAGAGAGAGCCTACAGATGGGAGAAGATCTTCACCACCTACCCATCTGACAAAGCTTAACAAAAAGCTTAAACAACACTAAAAATAAATAAAAATGGGCAACTGAACTAAATAGACTCTTTTCAAAAGAAGAAATACAAAATATTCAACATCTTAAGCAATCAGGAAATACAAATTAAAACTACACTGAGATTCCATTGAACTCTAGTTAGGATGGCAATCACCAAGAACACAAATAATAATAAGTGCTGTCGAGGATGCGGGAAAATAGGAACTCTATTACACTGTTGGTGGGACTGCAAACTAGTACAGCTCTGTGGAGATTTCTTACAAGACCGGGAATGGAACTACCCATATGACCCAGTGATAGGGCTCCTGGGCATCTTCTCAAAGGAATTGAAATCAGAAAATTATAATGATACTTGCATATCCATGTTCCTAGCAGCACAATTTACAATAGCTAAATTATGAAACTAGCCTAAGTGTCCATCAACAGATGAATGAATCACAGAACTTTGGTATATACACACATTGGAATTTTACTCAGCCATAAAGAACAAAATCATGCCATTTACAGAAAAATGGATGGAACTTGAGAATATTATACTAAGTGAGTTTAGCCAGTCTCAAAAAATGAGTAGATATCTGTTTTCTCCTATATGTGGAAGCCAGAGAGATATTTGGAAATAAGGGTAAAATCAATTAGAAGAGTACAGAGTCCAAAGAAGTGACAGAGGAGAATTAGTGAAGGGAGGAGGTGGGATGAAGTCATAAGGAATGTAATAGTTGAAATAATGCTACGAACGTATACAAAATTACCTATTCCAATCTCAAAGTCATGCAAGGAAGGGTGAGGAATTGGGGAGGGACCCAGTAGTGCACATGCACCAAGAATCATGTGCATGTATTTTTCTGTTACTCTCTACCCCAATATAATGTAAAATTACAATGCACAAAATTAAAAAAAAAAGGTGGAAACAAAGAAAGAACTATGACTTTTGTTCAAAATTGCTATGTATAAATTCCTCTAATATTGTTAATAATAGTTATAGTTGCAGCTTGCAAATGATAAATGAACTTCATGCATTCAATAGCTGAAGTCAGAAAAAAAAATCTTATTAAGCATGGACATTGCTCAGTGAAAAGGTGACTCTTCTCTTGGATATCTTCCCACTCATAATAATCATTGACACAGCTAAGAAGGTTATTTTTTTCTCTAGTATTACATAGCTCACCATATTTTACATTATATTGGTATTGATTTTATCTAGGAAGTAATAAAATATTTTTCCTTCTGATCCAAAAATATTTCAATATGTCAGTTATATTACTAGCTTTTTCATATAACTTCTTGGAAACGTAATACATACTTGGCATTTTGGTGAGTATATTTTTGAGGGAAATGTTTGTCTAATTTATGTTTTTACTCTGGGGGAGTAAATGTTGGGATAAAATCAATATTGAAATTGATGTGAGCATTAAAAATGCTAAAAAAAAAAAAAAGAAAAGAAAAAAGAGTAAAAGATAGCTATGAGGTTTCTAGATGATTCAGTATTCTCCGAGAAAACAAATAGCCCTAGATGTTCAAAAGTAGCATGGAATTTCTTGCCTTCTATGGTCGCTTACGGTATCATCACGAGTAGAAAGCTTTGTTATTTTGGAAAAAAACAGTGTCACATAGCATTTGCAAGTGTATGACTTGCAAGTGTATTACAAGATGCATTGGTATTACTCTGGAATCATTTTGGAATTGGGTGCCATTCCTCTTTTATAATTCATTCTTTATCTTCCTTTTTTTTTTTTTTGGTACTGGGGATTGAACCCAGGGGCATTTTACCTCCGAGCCAAACCCCCAGTTCTATTTTTTATTCTTTTATTTTGAAACAGGGTCTCACTAAGTTGTGGAGAGCCTCACTAAGTAGCTGAGGCTGGCTGCGAACTCAGATCCTCCTGTCTCAGCCTCCCAAGTACTGTGATTACAAGCGTGTGCCACCAAGCCCAGCTAAAAGTGAATGTTTCAGGGTAGGTTCCAGCTCCTAACATCCCTGGAAGAATCGGGCTCTCAGTTAAGTGAGACACCTGTGTCCCTGGGTGGCCTTGAACCACCAACCTTCAGGTTAACAGCCGAATGCGCTAACCGATTGTGCCACAGAGACACCATTCTTTATCTTTCAACTTATTTTTGCATTCAAATTTTCCGAGGTCATTTTAACCTATGAGATAACAAGCACCAAATCCTCTTTAAGGCACTGATACAGCATAAGTGAGCACAGAATATGGAGGAATGTGAAGTGTGCAGACACAAGAATGCAAGAAGACATTACTGTACCAGGTCCAGTGAGAACGCCATGTATCAAGTCCCAAGTGTGCACAGGAGCAGAGTCTATGTGGGCACATGGTCTACACGGGCATCACATGAACCAAGGCACCTTTATACCTAGGTAGCACAGGTACACTGGCATCATACCCCCCCAGGACTGGAGTATACTTGTCTTCCATGACTGCTGAATGATTTGGAGGCCATGCATTTGGGATCATACATGAGAGACAGACATTACTGTTTGTATATCTTTTTTTTTTTTCTCGTACTAGGGATTGAATCTAGAGGCATTATATCTCCAAGCTACACTCCCAGCTTTTTTATTATTTTTTTTTTGGTTTTGAAACAGGGTCTTGCTAGGTTGCTGAGAATCTTACTATGTTGCCGAGGCTGTCGTCAAACCTGTAATCCTTCTGTCTCAGCCTCCCAAGTATCGGAATTACAGGCATGTGCCACCACACCTGACTAGATCTTGCTTTCTTGTTGTGATTTGTTACTCATTGTGGGGTTGTGGGATGGGGTTTTGCTTTCTTCTGGCTGTAAAATGCAGCCTTGTGTTCTAACACTTTTACAAAAGGATAAAAAACAAAACAAACAAACAAACAAAAAAACCAAAAACCAAAAACCATACACTGGCCACAAAAATACGCCAAGAAAGTGAAATTTGACCAAAAAATATTGTAATCTTTATTCATTTAATAAAATTTCATCATCTTCTAAATTGTGCCAAATTTGGTGGATAAATGTAAAAATGGGGCTTTAAAGGCAAGGATGGGAGCTGGAAAGTGAGGGAGGAGGTCAGGGACTTTTAAAACATGAAGCCAACTTTTCTGAGCCCTCGATTGAACACAATTAGATGGCAGACTCCTAGTAGCCTTCTAGTATCTATTCTCCCCTTTTTAGTAATGGACGTACAATCGTCTGTGTGTGTGTGTGTGTGTGTGTGTGTGTGTGTGTGTGTGTGTGTGCATTCTACCTCTGAGCTAGCCTCCTTTTTTATTCTTTATTTTAAACAAGGTCTCACTAAGTTGCTGAGATCCTCCTGTCTCAGCCTCCCAGGTACTGATATTACAAGTGTGTGCCTCCATGTCTGGCTTTATTTTTATTTTTTGAAACAGGGTTTCTCACTACTTGTTGAGGCTGTCCTGGAACCTGCAATCCTCCTGTCTCAGCCTCCCAAGTACTGGTATAACAGGCATGCACCACCACGCCAGGTTTGGAAGCATAAGCTTTCGGTAGGGAACAACCATTTGGAATATGAACCATGTTTCCAGCTTCCTTTGTAGCTTGGTTTGGTTATGTGGTAAGGTTGATTAAAGACATTTAAACTGATGGATTGTGTGAAACTTCTTTAAAGTCTTTTTAAAAGGATAGAGGAGATTGCTCAATAGCTCTCTCCTACTCCTTTCCGATATTGATCTGGAATGTGAATTTGAGGGCTGGTGCTCCAGCCGCTATCTCTGACATGAAGATCCCTAGGGATGGAAGCCTGTGTTGACAAAGACAGAGATGAGATCCAGGTCTGGGACGCATCTGACATCCCAGCCCTGGAGTACTTCTTTCCAGCATCTTTTCCATGAGAGGACACGGACCTCTGACTTCTCTTGAGCCGATTTTCTCTTGAGCCGATTTTCTCTTTGAGATGTGCAGCCTAATCTAATCCTAATTGATGAATTTACTGAAACCGTAGATATTGAAGATCCGTATCAGGTGCAGAACATGGGAAACTCAGGCCCAATCCTCTTCTTTTTCCCCATTTCCATGAGTCTTTGGGACTAATAATAAGGCTCAAGAAGGGCCATGGGCGGGAGTGAAATGTGGCCGATCCACTCCAGGCTTGGATTTAGGAGATCGAGGCTGTATTTATGGCTAAGCCTCACACTTACTGTGACTGGCTGAGAATCACTTTCTTTCCCTGGACTTCAGTTTCTTTGTGGGATAACTGTGGATAAAGATATTTCCTTTGCTTGCTGTGTAGAGTTGTAATGATTATCGAATGAAAAGGCAAATCTGAAAGTACTTTCAAAAACTAGGGAAGATCACATAAATATACACTTTGACTTACCGTGGTTGTCTATGACACAAGATTCGTTTTCTCCTTTGCTCATTTGAGCTCTCTTAATCTTCTTTGCAAAGCTTTTTTTTTTTTTTTTTTTTTTTTTTGCGGTACTGGGGATTGAACTCAGGGGCATTCTACCTCTGAGCTATACCCCCAGCCCTATTTTTTATTCTTTATTTTGAAACAGGGTCTCACTAAATTGCAGAGTGCCTCACTAGGTAGCTGAGGCTGACTGCAAACCGGGATTCTCCGGTCTCAGCCTCCCAAATGCTGGGATTACAAGCGTGAGCCACCACGCCCGGCTTGCAAAGCATTTTAAGACAACTTTTCTCCCTTTCTTTTATCTTTCCTTTTTAAAAATTAGATGGAGGGAGCTATGCTTTCCAAGATGAAATGGATTTTGAAATCCTTGTTGCTTCTATTTATCATTTTTTCTCTCCATGGATGGGTTGTCTGTAAACACTATTGACTTACAAGAGTTAGTTAGAGGGTCCTTGGTGGAAAGATACATCTGGGAACTGTCAGCTTATTTATGGGTCTGGCTAACATTATCCAGGATGCTAGTGGCTGGGAGGAGATTAAGGGGCATGGACTGAGCCCTGGGACACTCCAGCACGTGGGGTTTGGGCGAGGAAGAGTCAGCCAAAGAGATCATGAAGAAAGCAGCTTCCTAGAAACCTGCCTGCCTGCCTTCCTCCTTGCACAAGCTCTTCTGAGCATCTACGGAGTGCCTTGCTTTGTGAATGTGTGCAGGTGATTGTGGCTGTGGCTCTGTGTGTGTGTCTTTGTAAACACATGCTCCTGCAGGGAAGTGGGTGTTACAAGAGCAGTCAGGCAGTGCAGTCCCATAGCTCCAGGAGAAAAGAGTGGCTGCCAAGCTTCAAGCTGGGTGGTGCAAGACCTAGATACATTTCAAAGTGTCCATTTCCCACCAGTCCCGGGACTCTGGGTCATGCGGGGGAAATGGAGATGAAAATAGACAGGGACTCTTGCATCCACCTCTGGCCTCCCTGGCCTTTTCCACAGCACCACTTGTGCAATCCTGTGAAATCCCCAGCACAGAGCGTGTGGGTTGGGTGTGCATGCACACTTCTTACTTTCTGATTGAAAAATATGGCTCAGAGCAGAGGGCTTAGAATTTCTCACTCAGGGCCTTTCTGGGGAAATTCTTTGGGAGACAGTCAAGGTTGGTGTTCATGTAGTTGGAACTGTGAGACAAGCAGCTCCTGTCTCCCTACTCTGGGTCCTGAGGTGGGAAAGTTCTGACTGGTACAGGAAGGACCTGGACTAGATCTCAGGGAGGAGGGCAGCAGGTAGAGCAGGGCCTGGGCAGCCAGGATGGCTCAGCTTCTCTCGCTTTCCAAGGTACTCTTTCTAAGGCAACCCGCTGCTCTAGTTTGAATGTCTCCCCCAAAACTCATGCTGGAAACTTGATCTCCAAATTCCTATGTTGATAGGCTTTGGAGGTGGCGCCTTTGGGAAATAATTAGGGTTAAATGAGGTCATGAGGGTGGGGTCCCTATGATAGCTTTAGTGGCTTATAAGAAGACAGAGGCCTGAGCTGGCATGCTTTCTGTCTCACCATGCAATGCCCTCCGCAATGTTATGACGCGGCAGTGAGGGGGCCCCGTCCAGCTGCTGAGCAGATGCTGGGGCCATGGTCTTGGGCTTCTCAGCTGCCAGATCTGTGAGCTAAAGAACCTCTATTCTTCTTCTTTTTTTAAGTGCATATGAATTATACAGAATAATGGGTTTTTCACTGTTGCACATTTGTACATGCCTCTAACGTACTTTGATCATTTCCACCCCCATTTACCAACCCTTTTGTTACTCCATCCTCACCAATCCCCTTCTTCTTCTCTAATGGTCTCCTTTCTACTTTCATGTTGTCTTCTGCTCTAGATTCCACATATGACAGAAAGCATGGGGGATTCTCTTTCTGAATCTGCCTTATTTTGCTGAATATGATGATCTCCAATTGGATCCATTTTCCTGCAAATGACGCGATTTCATTCTTCTTTATGCCTGAATAATAGTCCTTTGTGTGCACTACTGACAGGTATCTAGGCTGATTCCATATCTTGGCTACTGTGAATAGTGCTTTAGTAAACCTAAGTATGCAGGTGTCTCTATTGTAGGCTGATTCAATTCCTTCAGGTATATACCAAGGAGTGGTATAGCTGGATCATATAGTAATTCTATTTTAAGTTTTTTGAGGAACCTCTGTGCTGATTTCCATAGTGGCTGTACTAATTTACATTTCTACCAACAGGGTATGAGGGCTCCTTTCCCCCTGACTCCTCACCAGAATTTATTGTTTTTTGTATTCTTGATGACTGCTATGCTCACCAGGAAGAGATGGAATTCCAGTGCAGTTTTGGTTTGCATTTCCCTGATGGCTAAAGATGTTGAGCATTTTGTTATTTTTGATCATTCATTGGCAATTTTAAACCTCTATACTTTATAAATTACCCAGTCTTTCTTTGGTATTCAGTTATAGCAACAGAAAATGGACAAAAGCACACTCTTTTCTTCTTTTTCAAATTATGGTAACATAGTAATATTACTTGAAAAAATTTTTTTTAATTGACCAGGCACAGTGCTGCATGCTGATAATCCCAGTACTTGGAAGGCTGAGACAGGAGGATCACAGGTTGGAGGCCAAGTGTGGTAACTTAGCAAGACCTTGTTTCAAAATAAAACAAAAAGAAGCCGGGTGTGGTGGTGCATGCTTGTAATCCCAGTACTTGGAAGGCTGAGACAGGAAGATCTGGGTTCACAGCCAGCCTCAGCTACACAGAGAGATCCTCAGGAACTTAGTGAGACCCTGTTTCAAAACAAAGACTAAAAAATAGGGGTGGGGGCGTAGCTCAGAGGTAGAATGCCCCTGGATTCAATCCCCAGTACCACAAGAAAAAAAAAAAAAAGATGGAAGTGTAGCACAGTAGAATATGCTCCTGAGTTCAATCTCCAGTATCACATACACACAGAAACTTTCATTATGTCTTTAAATAAACAAACAAACAAACAACATAGACCATTTGAAAAATATTGAGTATCTAGTCAGGTGCAATGGTGCATGTCTGTAATCCCAGTACTCGGGAGGCTGAGACAGGAGGATTGCAGGATTGAGGCCTGTCTCAGCAATTTAGCAAGACCTTCAGCAATTTAGCAAGACCCTCAGCAACTTAGCAAGACCTTGTTTCAAAATAAAAAATAAAAAGGGCTGGGAGTATATCTCAGAGGTAGAATGCTCCTAGGTTCAATTCCTAGTTCAAAAAGAAAGAAAAGAAAATTATTATCCTTAGAAGACAAAGCTCTGGCTATGAACACATGTCTTCCTGGGTTTTCCCCTTGTTAAAATGAGGGAGCTGGGCTTCACTTCCAAAGTGTCCTTCAACACTGGTGTTCTGCAAACCTAAGACTAACAACCCTGCAACCAACATGACCCGCCTCACTTCCCACTTCCAGCGGACAGTGTAGTTCACACACTCTTCATTCATGCAAGAAGTATCTCCCCACCACCTCCCACTCATCTGCCAGAAGTGACTATGCAGTCTCTTGTCCTTAAGGATCGGTATAGCCAGGATGAGGAAGAAATTATATTGGCACACTGTGGTAAGTGCTATAACAGAAGCCATAACTCAGCCCCATGGAAGACAGAAAGAAGGCAACATCTGTCATTTTTTTTTTTTTTTTTTTTTTTTTTTTGTGGTACTGAAGATGGAACCCAGGGGCATTCTACCTCTGAGCTACACCCCCAGCCCTATTTTTTATTCTGTATTTTGAAACAGGATCTCACTAATTTGCAGAGGGCCTCACTAAGTAGCTAAGGCTGGCTGAGAACCTGCCATCCTCCTGATCCTCCTGTCTCAGCTTCCCAAGTACTGGGTGGATGGTTCAGATTAGGAGATTTCTTTCTCTCTTTTTTTTGTTTGGTACTTGGGATAGAACTCTGGGGCCTTCTACCTCCGAGCTATACCCCCAGACCTATTTCTTTTTCTTTATTTTGAAACAGGATCTCACTAAGTTGTGGAGGGCCTCACTAAGTAGCTGAGGCTGGCTACAAACCTGTGATCCTCCTGTCTCAGCCTCCCAAGTACTGGGATCACAAACATGCACCACCTGAGACCGGAGGATCCGGGTTCGAGGCTAGCCTCAGCTACCTAGTGAGGCATTCTGCAACTTAGTGAGACCCTGTTTCAAAATAAAGAATAAAAAATAGGGCTGGGGGTGTAGCTTGGAGGTAGAATGCCCCTGAGTTCAATCCCCAGTACCACAAAACAAACAAACAAACATGCACCACCAAGCCCGGCAGATTAGGAGGAGATTCATTCAGGAAAAAAGTCAGCTGTCCCCAACCCTCTTTGTGTGTAAGCTTGATCTTAAGTATGAATAAAAGCTTTCTGAGACCCTCACCTATCTTAAAATATCTCCATAAAGCAAATATTGTTGAGCATCTCTGAGTGAGAGAGAGGGAGTTGGCTATGAATATGACCAGGATGTTGGTCCTACCTGTGTGGCAGTGACCGAGAAAGGCAGCAATGAAAGCTAAAGAGGCTGTGGGAGGAGGATGTGACCTACAGGGAGCTCTGGAGGGGGAGCGATTGTGCTCCTGGGAGATCTGGAGGAAAGTGTTCTCGCTCTCACTCCCGTGGTGGAGAGTGCTGGCTTCATACAGGCTCAGCCTGTGGGCATAGGTGCTTAGCCCCAGGAGCACTGACTTGCAGGAGTACCGCAGACGCTGAAGCTGATGTCTTTTCCCCCTCCTCCAGCTACTGATCTTCCAGACTCAGTTTACACATCTTCAGGGAGATGGATGAAAGGGTGGTTCTGGAGGAGGGAGGGTATGAGCTAGGATCTTAAAGGACTGACTTCTCGGCAGGCTTTTAAAGGAAGATTCTGGCATGCACCAGGAGTCCTGGCAGCTGTGCAGGAGGGCACTCACTGTCCAGCAGCCAATGCTGGAACAGAGCCTGATGGTGGTGAAAACACTCAGAGGAGAGGGCAATGGAGCAAAGGGGAGGAGGGACAGGGGCAGGGCTGAGTGGCTGCAGAGAAGTTAGCCCTGGCCCACGCAGCAGCAGAGAAGGGGCACGCAGGCAGGGCAGGGGGCTGCAGGTAGGTGGCTGCTCAGGACGTGGGGGCCACCAGCACCATGGAGGATGTGGCGAGCAGTTACCAGAGCATTTCACCTCTGTCCCTCCTTGTGATATCCCAAAGGGAAAATCTGTGATGCAATAGCTTTACAAGCAAGTAGGGCAAGGGAAAGATGCACCAGACTGGGTTGCTATGACAATGGCAAACAGGGCAGCTGGGGTGGGAGCTTTGGCCCATGCAGAGAGGGAGAAATACCCTGAGAAGCACTGTGCTTTGTGCAGCACCCAAATGAAATGTGCATGGTCCAGTGTGCCCTCCCACTGCCCCCCATGACCTACACAGACCCACCGAGAGGGAGGGAGGGAGGATTCATTCTGGTGCAGGGTGCTTTGAAACAGTGCAGAAGATGTGAGAAAGTCAGCTCAGAGAGAGAGAGAGAGAGAGAGAGAGAGAGAGAGAGAGAGAGAGAGAGAGAGAGAGAGACAGAGAGAGAGAATACAGGGCATCCTGGAGGACCTGCACATGGGGTCCTAGAAGGCAAGAGGGGTCCACAGAGTGGAGCTGTGATCCTTATGAGCCGCACAGATGTGGAAAGCCCACACTGTGTATGACTCTGAAGTAGGTTTTTTGTTTGTTTTTGTGGTACTGAGGATTGAACCCAGAGGCATTCTACTTTCGAGCTATACCCCCAGCCCAATTTTATTTCTTATTTGGAAACAGGGTCTTGCTAGGTTGACAAGAGTCTCACTACTTGCTGAAGCTGTCCTCAAACTTGTGATCCTCCTGCCTCAGCCTCTCAAGTACTGGGATTACAGGCGTGTACCACCACGCCCGGCGTAGGTGGTGTCCTTGAATGGAGAGTGGTGCTGCAGTCCCTGGGACGTGTTACCTTGGAATATGTGCCCTGTGTGTGCCTTGTGCCTACTCTTTGGGCAGCGTGTTCCTGTCCCACTGTGCTCCCTTGGGGCCATGCAGGTGCCTGGTGAGGTCACTTCATATGGAACTTAATGTCTCCTATAAGCAGAATACCAAAGAGCTAGAGTTAAAAGCATGGCAACCCCTTGCTGAAGATCTCTCTGTGTTGCTGAGGCTGGCCTTGAACCTGTGATCCTCCTATCTCAATCTCCCAAGTAGTACCGAGATTACAGGTATGTGCCACCATGCCTGGCTCATGTTTGACAATTTTAGCACAGTAATTTCCTTCTTTCTGGTAGAAGTTTAAAATTGAGCAGGGCTCAGTGGTGCATCCAGTACTTGGGAGGCTGAGACAGGAGGATTGCAGGTTAGAAGTCAGTATGCAGGAAACCTATTTAAAAATAAAAATATAAAAAGGGCGGAAGGTATAGCTCAGTGGTAGAATGCAGAATGCCCCTAGGCTTAATCCCCAGAAACACACACACACACACACACACACACACACACACACACACACACACTCTGATAGGTGAGTTTGTAGCTGTTGAAACAGTCACATGCCTAACTACTCAGAAAGAGAGGTGTTTTTTGTTTGTTTTTGCCTTTTTTTTTTTTCAGTGCTGGAAAATGAACCCAGTCTCACACATTCTAGGCACATACTCTACCACCGAGCTACTCCCCTAACCCTGCAAGGGGGTCTTTATTGGAATGTTGCATTATTTTTATTCTGTTGAATTATTTTCCACAGTAGCATTTTGATTATTATAAGTAGTAACACTTGACATGTTGTATTTACTATTTAATGTTACATTGTATATAATAAGTGTTATACTTAACAGACACACTTTATTTATATAATAATATATTGAGAAGTGTCCCAGTTATAACATTTAATCATCCCAAGAATCCTGTGATGTGAAATACTTATTATTCCTATTTGGCAGATGAGAAAACAGGTTGAAATTGTCCAAAGCCATACAATTAATGACGGGTGGAGAAGACATTTAAGCTTAAAACTCTTTGAATCTAGGCATTATCTTAATGACAAATAATCCAAAGCTAATATGTTGGATGATCTTAAACAAAATAGAACTCTGGACTGAAACTAATAAGATTAGATAAAAAAAGGATAGAAAATTTTGAATGTACTTTCATAAAACCAACTACTTGACTTTGAAATGGGAAGCTGATTTAGTAAGAGTTCATGTGAAAATATATTTGAGTTCACTTTTCACTTTTTAGATTTTAAGTTTAAGTCAACAAATATGAAATATAGCTGCCTATAAAAACAAGTTGCTGAGGTTGCAGCAATAAATCGTCTACGGAAATACAACCAGAAAGGGACAGGAACTGGAAAGTGGAGTATTGAGGATAGTGATTGCAGGGAAAGGCTTGTCTTTCTTTCTCTCTCTTTTTATTTTCCTAGAAAGCAGTAATTTTAATAATATCTAACTCCAATATAAGAGTTTCCTTGTCCCAGTCATATCGACATATATTAACTCTTTTATTCGTTATGAAAACCCCGTGAGTAGAGCTATTATTCTTCCCATTTTATGGATAAAAGAAATATGCTATGTAGCACAGAAAACTAATGCAGTGACCCTGTAACTTTTACTTTTGATTCTATCATAGTCTCATGTCATACGTATATACATTTTGTGTGTGTGTGTGTGTGTGTGTGTGTGTGTGTGTGTGTGTGTGTGGTACTGGGGATTGAACTCAGGGACATTCAACTTCCGAACTACACCCCCAGCCCTATTTTTTATTCTTTATTTTGAAACAGGGTCTCACTAAGTTTCGGAGGGCGTAACTAGGTAGCTGAGGCTGGCCAGGAACCCGGATCCTCCAGTCTCAGCCTCCCAAATGCTGGGATTACAAGCATGTGCCACCATGCCGGGCTCATACATATATACTTGAACAGAGTTTTTACTCTAATGTGTATAAATCTGAAAGAGGATCAATGATAGTTCATTTCTCTTTTTTTCATTTTATTATTTCAAGTATTTATTTCAATCTTAATTGACACATAACAATTGCTCATATTTATGAGATACAGTGTGTCATTTCAATATAGGTACATCTCTTCCCAGTCTTTCTAGGTGCAATGTATTCAACTCATTCTTTTCCTTTTTTTTTTTTTTCCAGTACTGGGGATTGAACTCAGGGGCATTCTACCTCCGAGCTATACCCCCAGCCTTATTTTTTATTCTTTTATTTTGAAACAGGGTCTCACTAAGTTGTGAGTGCCTCACTAGGTAGCTGAGGCTGGCCACTAACCCAGATCCTCTGGTCTCAGCCTCCCAAATGCTGGGATTACAAGTGTGCGCCACCATGCCCAGCTCCTTCTCTTTTTGACATTATTGTTTTTATTAGCTCCTTGGTCTACCAATAAATTGTGTCCTGGGCTATAACCAGGATGATTATTGTCCATTAGTGGGAAATTAAGAGAAATTAAAAGTTAGGTTTATGGGAAAGATGTTCTGGATATAAAGGCTGAAGAGTACTGACACAGATGAAATACTCCGAAAATAGTGTAAACTTTCTTGCTATAATCATTTTGTCATTTGCTACTTGGTCACTCTATTAAAAAATTTTGTAATAAGCAATTTCAGCTGCGATGAATGAGCTAAAAACAAAATAAAAGCAAAACAAACAATGACAATAACAAAACAAAACCCAAACCCTGAAAGTGTGTATTTAGTGAAAAATCAGTATTAGAAGATTCATTTCTCAAGATAGCTAATGATTGCTGTAGTTTGGGTCTGGGATACCCCCAAAGACTTAAAGGCTGGTCCTAAGCTTGGGGCTAGGGGGAGGGATGGAACCTTTAGGAGATGGGTCTAGTGGACAGCCTCAGGTCACTGGGGATGTGCCCTTGAAGAGGACTATGGGACTCCAGCTCTTTCTCTCTTTCACTTCCCAGGCATTAAGTGAACAGCTTTACTGTGCCGTGTGCTGCTTTGCCACAGGCCTAAAGCAACTTGGCCAATGAACCATGAACTGAAACCTCCAAAACTGTGAGCCAAAAAATTGAGCTCTTCTAAGTTGATTTATCTCAGGTGTTTACTAGAGCAACAACAATCTGGCCAACACAATGATGGATAAGAATTTGCACAAAGTATTTGTCGATGTTTGCCACCCATCAGGGGGTTTTAGTGACATCACTAAACATGCAAAGCAGAAGACACACATCTGCCAAGGAAGCAGCAGCATCTACTTCAAAGATAAGTGAGTTTAAGAGGCTTGTGTTCAAAGAAAACAGTGTGCCGTTGTGGAAAGGTTTGTTTACATGCCACTCTTTGAAATGTCTGCTTTTCTAAATTAATTTCAATCACTTTTAATACCAAGATTTCCTTAGAATATACAAAGCAATGTTAAAGGGTTGGCTTCTCAGCAAAAGAAGAACTTTGTGAACAGTTAAATGATTCTAGTTTTATTGTATTATTTTTATTTTTTTTGTGGTACTGAAGGTGGAACCTAGGGACATTCTACCTCTGAGCTACACCCCTGGCCCAATATTTTATTCTTTTACTTTAAAATAGGGCCTCACTAAGTTATTCCAGTTTTATATCTGGGTCAGTCATCAGAAGCTTCAAATAGGAAGTTAGTTGAGTTACATCCAGTTAGTGGCTCATTTTTTTTTTCCCCATCTGAAAATTCATGAAATAAAAATTCAGCTTTCAGAAGTTTATTTGTTGAAGGAGAAACATCTGACATTATTGTGAAAACTGTGATAAATTTAATTAAAAATTCAACATTGAAAATGAAATTATTTGTGTCTGTGGTGATACTATGAATATAAATTTTGGTAGAGCATAGCACCATTGTAAAAACTATCCTCTGTTCAAGACATCTATGGATCCTAAGTGTACTTGGATTGATTATGGTACACATACAACTCCCAAGTGCCTTAAACACATCTCAGTACTTACTGAAACAGGAACTGTTAAATTTTACAAATATTTTTATTTGTATACTGAGTAATATTTTTATTTGTATATTGAGTACTGTTGTTGTTGATGACTTTGCTTTTTTTTTTAATTGGTGCATTGTAATCATACATCTTAGTTAGGTATAAGCTGGTAGAGGCATACGTGCACACATCTCTCATTTAACCCTTCTGCAATTCCTACCTCACTCTCTCCCCCTCCCTCCTTCTCAAGTTCAGTTTAGCAATTGACTTTGATATATTTGTGAAAGTACATCATGTGCATTCCCCACACTCCACATCACCTTCAGTTAAGTCACTTTTTTTGCTCATCTAAGGTTTCTCCTTCTTCATCTGGTGTCCCTCTTATGACCCACTTTCTCCCTAGCTTCTGCATATTAGGGAGAGCATACGATTTTTAACTTTTTGTGACTGACTAACCTCACTTAACATAATGTTTTCCAGTTCCATCCATTTCCCTGTAAATGACAAGCCGGACTTGGTGGCGCACGCTTGTAATCCCAGAATTTGGGAGGCTGAGACCGGAGGATCCAGGTTCGCGGCCAGCCTCAGCTACCTAGTGAGGCACTCTGCAACTTAGTGAGACTCGGTTTCAAAATAAAGAATAAAAAATAGGGCTGGGGGTATAGCTTGGAGGTAGAATGCCCCTGAGTTCAATCCCCAGTACCGAAAAAAGTCTATCCCTGCAAATGACATGATTTTGTTCTTCTTTATGGCTGAGTAAAATTCCATTGTGTACATATCCCATAGTTTTGTAATCCATTCATCTGTTGATGAACATCTTGGCTGGTTCCATAGTTTGGCAATTGTGAGTTGTGTGGCTATAAACATAGATACACATGCATTAGATTACCCTGCTATTAAAAACAAAACAAAACAAAACTTACAAAGCTGGGTGTGGTGGTACATGCCTATAATCCTAGTATTTGGGAGGCTGAGACAGGAGAATAGCTGGTTCAAAGACAGCCTTACCAACTTAGTGAGATGCACAGCAATCTAGGAGACCCTGTTTCAGAACAAAAAACAAAAAGGGCTTGGGTTATAGATCAGAGGTAGAAAGCTCCTTGGTTCAATCCCCAGCACTACAAAAACAAAAACAAAACCACATCATAATGGCAGTATGTATTTTCTCTTTGCTATGCTTTATCAATTGGGCTTATAAATCATCTTTTTAAAGAATTATTTGGGAAATTCACTAACTGTTATCCCTGTGAAGAAGTCCTCTTCATTTTGGTAGAATTTTGTTCCCAATCAGTTGGAAGTATTTAGTCAAATTATTCAATGCAAGGAATAGCCAAAAACTTTAGCTCTTCAAGCATAGCAAGTTGCAATTATTAAAAACTAAGCTTACAAAGCCGGGCGTGGTGGCGCACACTTGTAATCCCAGCATTCGGGAGGCTGAGGCCGGAGGATCCAGGTTCTTGGCCAGCCTCAGCTATTTAGTGAGGTACTCCGTAACTTAGTGAGACTTGGTTTCAAAATAAAGAATAAAAAACAGCGCTGGGGGTGTAGCTCGGAGGTAGAATGCCCCTGAGTTCAATCCCCAGTACTGCAAACAAAACAAAACAAAAAACAACAACAACAAAACTAAGGAGTTGTGGAACCAGCTTTTTGAAAGAAGAAAAAAACAACAAAAGGGTGAAAAATGCTGCGAAAACTGGAATACAGCTGAGCAGAACCCAGAAGGCCAACCAGGGAGAGCAAAGAAGCCCGTCTCCGTGGCCCTGGTGCCACGCTGCAAAGTGGAAGCTGCCCGGCCCCCGGCGTGGGGTCTACTAAGAAAGAAATATACAACAACCCTCTGCACCCCACTGGCCAGAGGTGGCGTGAGTGACTCCTGAACTCCTCATCCTAGCCAGGCGGCATTTCGAGGCACCTTTTGACAGAGACCAGAACGCGTGGTCACGACCAGCTTAAGCCCGCGCAGGACCATCCCAGCTCACCTCTCCCCACAGAGCCGAAGCAGAGATAACTGCACTCCAGAACTTGAATCAAAACTGCCACACAAACAGCTTCTCGATGGAAGGAAGGAGAAGCAAATCAGCTTAAAAGTGAGTAAAGAAATGGGCAGTTGGTTGGAATCTAAGGAGCAGACCAGGGAGAACGGGGGAGCCGGCGTGTGCGCGGCAGTAGCAGCTGCCATTTTGTTGGCCGCCCACAGCAGCAGAAATCTGCCCAAAAGATCTGCAGAGGCCAAACCAGGTCTGCCCTTACAAACTTGCAGGGATTTTTATTTTGCTTCTTGCTGACATTTCTTCTTTTCTGAGTTTTTTTGCTTTGTTCTGTTCCATTCTTACTCTGTTTTCACTTTGCATTGCTTCGATTTATGTATGTTTGTTTGGAGGATTGGTTGCTTTTTAGCTTTTGCTAGATCCTAGAAGTCAACACCGGAAACCCACCAAAGACACCAATAGAGCAGGCAGAAGAAATACCAGAGTAATTGCAACTCAATACAAGATACCATTCACAGAGAGAAAATTAAAATAAGAAACCTACAAATTCAGAGAAAGTGTGCAAGAGCAGCAAAGTTATAAATTTAAGAACAGGGAAACCATGAGAAGGAGAAACAACAAAGAAACAATGAGTCAACACGACCCCACAATAACAGAACTCAATGACACTGATTGGCAGAGCTTACCAGAAGGACAATTCAGATCTTTAATAATAGAAGCGATACAAAACTTCCAGAAAGAATGCAGAGAGACCTGGAAAGAAATAAAGGAACAAATAAACAAAGAATCTGACACCCTGAGCAGGAATCATAGTGAAGCCTTGAGGGAAGTGAAAGATGTGAAAGATGCAATAATAGAAGTGAAGGCATCAATACAAACTATAAACAATAGATTAGACCATATGGAAAACAGAATATCACTCCTAGAAGATGACCATTCCAAAAATGAATCCATTGTACATAATCTAGAAAAAAACATTCGACAGTATGAATCCGACATCGATGAGATCTGGGCCAATTTTAAAAGAGCTAATCTAAGAATAATAGGCATAGAAGAGGGATTAGAAGTTGAAACTAATGGAATAAACAACCTTTTCAAAGAAGTAATATCAGAGAATTTTCCAAACATAGAAAGAGAAATAGGCATACAGGTGCAGGAAACATATAGAACGCCCTTCAGACAAGACCAAAGAAGAGGTTCACCATGCCACATAATAATCAAGATGACTAATGTAGAAGCTAAGGAAAGAATCCTAAAGGCAACAAAAGTTAAAGGCCAAGTAACATTTAGAGGCAAACCAATTAGAATCACTCCAGACCTCCCAAACCAAGTCATGAAAGCCAGGAGGGGCTGGGGTAACATATTCCAAACTTTGAAAGAAAATAACTTGCAGCCAAGATTCTCCTACCCAGCAAAACACTCTCTCAAAATTGACGGGGATATAAAAACCTTCCATGACAAACAAAAACTGAGAAACAAAAACCAGAGAAACAATAATTTCCAGGAAGCAAACAACTAAGCAAAGAAGAACAAACACTACTGCAAACAGAAGTCAAAACCCAAAATGTTAGGAATTAAAAATCATCTCTCAATTCACACTGAATATAAATGGTCTCAACTCCCCAATAAAAAGGCACAAGGTGGCAAAATGGATTAAAACCCAGAATCCATCTATATGCTGCCTGCAAGAAACGCACCTTACATACAAAGATTCCCACAAACTAAAGGTGAAGGGCTGGAGTAAGGTAATTCATGCCAATGGAACTCAAAGACAAGCAGGAGTAGCAACTATGCTATCGGATAAATTAGATTTCAAGCCTAAGCTCATCAAAAGAGACAAAGAAGGTCACTTTTTACTAATAAAAGGAACAATACAGCAAGAGGAAATAACAATTATCAACATCTATGCCCCAAACATAGGTGCAGCTACTTTCATGAAACAAACTCTACATGATATAAAATCACACATAGATCCCAATACACTAATACTGGGAGACTTCAACACCCCTCTCATATCACTAGACCGATCTTCAAAAAAAAAAAAGGTCAGTAAAGATGCTTCAGACCTAAATAATACCATAAACCAAATGGACCTGTTAGACACATACAGAATATTTCACCCAACTACAGCTGAATTCACATTTTTCTCAGTAGCCCATGGAACCTTCTCCAAAATAGACCACATTCTGGGCCACAAAGAGAGCACTGGCAAATTCAAAAAATGTAACATAATTCCCTGCATCTTTTCAGACCACAATGGAGTGAAACTAGAAATCAACTCTAAGAAGACCCAGAGTAACCATATAAACACATGGAGACTGAACACCACATTGCTGAACGAGGATTGGGTCATAGAAAAAGTAAGGGGGGAAATTAAAAAATGCCTAGAAACCAATGAAAACAGAGATACAACATATCAAAACCTCTGGGACACCTTAAAGGCAGTACTAAGAGGAAAATTTATAGCACTGAGTGCCCACATAAGAAGAACGGAAACTCACCAAATAAATAACCTAGAGACATAGCTCAAAGCCCTTGAAAAACAAGAACAGTCCAACCCCAAAGCCAGTAGAAGACAGGAAATTATGAAAATCAGAGCAGAAATTAATGAAATAGAGAATAAAAAAACAATACAGAAGATCAACAAAACCAAAAGCTGGTTTCTAGAAAAAATAAACAAGATAGATAAACCATTGGCCAACCTAACCAAAAGAAAGAGAGAATAAACCCAAATTACCAAAATAAGAGATGAAAAAGGCGATATTACCACCGACAGTGCAGAAATACAGAGGATCATCAGAAATTATTTTGAAAAACTATACTCCAACAAAATGGAAAATCTGGAAGAAATTGACAATTTTTTAGATACATACAACCCTCCTAAACTGAGTCAAGAAGATATAGAAAACTTAAATCAACCAATAAAAATCAAAGAAATAGAAACAGCAATAAAAAGTTTACCATCAAACAAAAGCCCAGGGCCAGATGGTTTCCCAAGTGAATTTTATAAAACATTTATGGAAGAACTAATCCCAATACTCCTCAAACTATTCCG